>SKCR01043071.1:0-41714 GCA_019454045.1 Zanthoxylum bungeanum
TTCAAGGCCGCAGCACCTATCCGTTCCATTAATAAAAAGTTAGTATCAATTTTATAAATAACAAGACTTAGGTTAAGTCACACAAGTTAAACTCTGTAATAAAAAAGATTTAGGTTAGGGTTAGGTGCTCATTGAATTTCGTCAAGACCATATTAAAGTTAGGCAACGATTAAAATAATGTTTAAATTGGATATTAAAGTTATTAAAACCTAATCAATAATTACGAACACGAAACTCATGGTGCAGTGAATAATGAGAATAACCCAACGTTAGGTTATGTATCAAGAATTTATTCGCAATTAATTTCAAAACATCTTGCGTTCTGTTGAGTTTAATTCGTTTTGCTAGTTACAATGTGTTAAAGTGAAAATAAGTCTTTAACTAACATTTATCTAATTATCTAAGGGTACACAATCGGATCCGCCAATTCAACTGGTTGAATCGGGAACCGTCCGTTTAAATTTTAAAAATTCATCATTTAGAAAATCGATCAAAATCGATGAATCGGGCAGTATCGGTTCCTAAATTTTTTAAAACAAAAATTAAAATTTTATATTTTTTATAATTTTAATTAATTAAAATTATTTATGACATCACCTGATTTTACCGGTTCAATTGGAACGGTTCAACTGGTCAAATCAATTATTCATTGAAACTTTTAAAGTACCGCATCTGAAAACACTGTATTAAATTAAACAAAAAAAAAAAAACTATTATATGGGATTGGACTGATCTGTTATATAGATCGTTTGACATTATTGTGCTACATTCAAATTATACGATTTCTTATAGAATCTCTATCTTAAAAATTAGAAAAAATTTATGTTGGTTGTCGAAAATTAACACAACCTTTTTTCTTTGTTTAGATTTGAGACCAACATATTATTCCAACTTAATCATAACATAGATAGTATTCGGATATTAAAGTTAATTACTTACCAAATATATACAAATAACATAATTTAAATTTTTTTTTTTTTTTGAAATAGGGATGCCACTGAGAGGGGAGATGAGTGGATCAATATTCTTATACCTAACTTTGATAATCTTCATATTCCCTCACGTGTCCCCTCATCGTCCCCCGTAATTATTTTAAAGAAGTTGATGGGGATCCCCTAGGAACTCTGAACCCCAATAACAAAAAAAATTTATCTTAAAATAAATTGATATCATTTAAAAAAATATCCGTTAAACTATTATATTATAAAAAAAATAAAAATAAAGCGTACATATCCCAAAAAATAATAATCTCTATTATATAAATTTATTACACAAATCTCTCTCTCTATAAGTATTGACATTATCTATAATTTATATATTTTTACAGATATTTAGATATTGTTTGTATTTACATCTATATATTTATTAACAAAATTAAAATAAATAATTAAAATTTAAATGGATAATGTGAAGGGATAGAAATTTTATCTGATCCTCATATATTTCTCGAATAAAAAATAGATATTAAATTTTTCTCATTCCTAATATTAATTTTTTTAATATTTTATCCCCGATCTTCGTCCTAAATAAGGTCCTGAAAGTCCCCATCTTCATAGGGATTTCTACCCTCCTTAATATGTACATAAAATGTTACAAATAATTAGATAAGTAAGTTTTTGAAAAGTCTTATTGGTCCGTCTTTTTTCAATGCTGAAATAGGTCCGTGTTGGTCTATTTTTAGGGATGGATGTGAATCGGATTTCACCTGTTTAATTTAAAAATAAAAATAAAAAATTAATATTTTTCATAAATTTATTTTAAATAAAATTATTTATGACGTAAATTGGTTTTACCTGTTTTTCGAAACGATTTAATCGGTCAAACCACTAAATCATTGAATTTTGTAGATCATCGATTCGATTATCAGTCTGATTTTGAAAACACTGATTTTAATCGATTTTGACCTTGTTACATACCGATTTTTATCCATTAATCGGATCGGACTCATGACCAATTCCCGATTCGACCGGCCGATCCGGTTCGGTTTTGAAAACATGGCATTTACCCTTCAATTTATTATTATTATTATTATTATTATTGCGTTGCGTGCGATTGAATTGTTGGCCCCTGTCAACGGTCGTGATGAAGTAAGTGCACGTGATTGTAACTTGTAAGAGATCCGGCCGCAGAGAATAAATGCCGAAGAAACGTGGCCGCGGCAACTGTGAGCTGTGTATGATTGTATTGTATGGTCTCCCATTTCCCACTAAACGAGGTCAGAGGATAAACATCCTTTTGTTTTGGCTTTATATCGACAATTAATTAATTAATTTACAGCCATTGGATTTAGAACATTTATTTTAATTTGACTTAAATTTATCCAAATAATTTAGATTTTTAAATTTTGTATATAAAATTCATGTATTTATCCAATTTAGTGAGGGTGAAATGTGAACTCAAATGTTTTCCCAAATCCAAAATAAATCCTTATTTTTTTTAGAACTATTATCAGTTTATTAATCCAAGTCTCCAACAGTGATTAAAAAAGAAACAAACAAATGACCAACGATTATTATACTATAATATTTACTATCTTAATTATATAAAAATAATAATTTACTACTTTATGATATTATCGGTAGTGAAATAATTGTATTGGCCCAAAGGGGGTATGACTTTATGACAAAGAGCTTATGATTTTATTGTCAGGTTATGGGTTCGAGTTCAGATGATGTATTTTTTGTAAAATCATGGGATAACGAGATTTTTACCTGTTCTTAAGTTCGGATCTGGTGGTTTGACTCGAGGATTCCAATATTTCATATATATATATGACATTACAATGACTTATACTCAAAACTTATTCAACAGAATTTAAAGGGGGGGGGGGGGGGGGTGGGGGGGGTCTTTTTAGCTCAAATATTTTTTCTACGATATTTTTCATTGTTATTTTTGTTTTGGTAATTTAATTAATATAATTTCAGCAACAGTTTTTTTTTCCAGAGATTTCATAAGACCAACTTTAATATTTTACAAATTAATTCACGGAAAAAAAAAAATAGAGAATTATTTTTCAACAGTTATGATAATAAAGTATTATACTTCAATAATTATTTAATTAATTTGTTATTTCATCATAGTTGTAGTTGTAAAAAGATAATGATTTTTTTTTAATAAGAAAAACCCCCAAACATCTCTTTTAGTAGCAGAATTACAAGTATAAACTCAAATTAGCCAAATATTTTGTACTTGAAATATTTTTCATGTAAAATTTTCGTTTATCTATGTTTACGGGTGATTTTCGTTTCATGGGCAGTTTCGAGATAACACACCTGAGATAACCCTCATTAAATCTTGAATTTGTTTGATTACGGGGGACCAAAAGCAAATATAGCAAAAAGGGAAAGAAAACGCAAAAATCGACAAGAGAGTTTAACGTGGTTCGGCGGAGCAAATCCAGCCTACGTCCACGAGCACAAAGTGGGGTGTTGTTTTTATTACGAAAACTAGCTCGGCGACCTATTTTCAAGGAATATATAAGCAGAAGCAAGGTGTTTGCCTTTCAAGTTTTTATAAGTAGTGCTTCATCTTTTTGTTACAAATTTCGCTATCCCCTTACAATGAAACTAACTCTCCTTTATATACTCAATGAGTTACAACACAATTCCCATGCTTCCATGACGTCACCCACGTGGACTTCCGGTTGATTGACGGTTCTCTGCCCCAAAACTGTCTTCACCGAAAGCAAACCCGCCACCTGACGGCTTGTCAAATCACCATGTTTTTAGGCACTGCCACACGCAAAAATAATGGTGCCAACCTGGAAAGAGCTTTCAAATAATGGTATGTGCCGTAGGGAAATGTCTAAACTACCCCAGTCACGTGTCGGTCTTCCAGAGGTCGGAAAGATGATTTGCCGAACTACCCAAACTGTTTCCGTCCTGACCCAAAATATTTGAGCTCATCAACTTGTTCCATAATGTAAGATAAAACCAACTCGAGTCGTCGGTCTGTTGTGATCGGCCTCGGCTCTGAGGTTGTCGGTCTCTAAATCTACACCGTATTATATCCTCTGGTCGGTCACATCCGAGAAACTGGGTCTGAGCTCCACGTCGGATCGAAAAACAACCCATACCCTCTGAACACATGGTTCTTCTAAAAAGGAAAGTTTCATCTCAGCCCTTACCGAACTGTTCAAATACCTTAGTCCCAAAAATCACCATCAACAGTTGCCCCCTAGTTCTCGGTTCCAACGAGTGTACAAGTTGGTTCGGGGAACTACAAAATAGGAAGTGATATCGGTCAGTTGGTGGTTGGTTATAGGAACAAAACCATTTTACCCTCGGCCTTCAATCGGGTCGTCCTCGGTCATCTTCATGTGCTCGGTCACTGAGAATTCTGATGTCTCTTCAAGCGACTCCCCAACTTGAAGAAAATACCCATTTTCCCTTCTGGTAGTCGTCCCTCGAGAACCGCAAGTCTTCACATCCTCTAAATACCCATCAATCACCTATAGGGTTTAACCCGAGCGTGACACTTGTCAAACATCTGTGGTCATCTCGCCAAAAACCAAAATAATCGACCATGCTTCATGACTTGTACTCAGCAGGAATGTCGAAGCAACCCAAATTTCTTGAGCGGCTCCAAGGTATGACTAAGAGGCTAGGGATGGGTGAAGTCGGGAGTTCTCGGAGGCGGCCGACCGCTGCAGAGGCTAAAGAGAATCCAAGGTGGTTGCCCGCCCGACTGTACAACCCACACATTCTCCCGTAAGGGCGGCCCCAGGTCCTACGACCCGACCAGCTTCTACATCATCCATGTACGCGAGTAAACTTCGCCGCCTTCTTGGGGACGAATTGGTCAAACTGTAAGAGGAGGAGGAAAAATAGCGAGGTCTACTGCTCGGAGGGAGAAGATAGTTGTCGAGGTCTATCCCAAGACTCGAAAGGGAGTGGTGGTGCTGGGGGTGGAAGACCTCAGTGAAAAGGTCCAGGATGCCACTTCACATCTGGTGCCGGCGATCAATCTTCTAGCCGACACGGTGCCCCCGGAGCGGATTCTGAATTTTAAGGACCTCTCCCCGAGGAGGGAGGTGATTACCGGGTTCACGGCCCGGATGACCGAGGTAAACATGCTTCCCTCTTTTCGTTGCATGTTTTTTACTTGTTGATTTCTGACTTCTTCTACCTTTCTTGCAGGAAAGCTACGTGATGGTCCGGAACCAGGACCTACTTTTGAGTCTTTTGTCCGAGGGGGGGCCAAGTACAGAGGCTTCAAAGCCAAATCTCTGATAGGGAGGCCGAGCTGGCCAAAACTGATGAGGAAAACAAAATTCTCGAGCAGGCCGTGGCCGAGGCACTTGCATTGAATGAGTCCCTCTGCAATGCCTCTGCCCTGGTCAGGAAGAAAGCAGAGGCCGCCGAGGAGGAAAACAAACGTGTAAAGTAGGAGGTGGCGAGCTCTGACTCCAAGCTCAGGGCAATGACCAAAGAGAGAGATCAGGCTCGTGAGGAGCTGAAAAAGAGAGAAGCCCAGCTGGAGGACGAGCTGGAGAAAACCAGGCTCGATGGGGTCATCGACTGCGCCCAAATCATTCTGATGGTGATGCCCGACATCGACATGGGAAACATCCATGTGGTTATCCGATTTTACAAAAGGGAACTTTCGAAGGAAGAGGCCCGCGAATAACTTTCCCTCCCCTCGGAGGAAATCCAGGACCCCGAGCCCCTTTCTTTCGTGCCTATGTCCCCGGTGCCTGAGGAGTTCCAACATGAGGCACCCACCCCGGCCCCTCTGAAGTGTCTGAAGCCGAAATGGTTGAAGCCATTCATGCCTCCCAAGCTGAGATCGAGGCCCTTCATGCTGAGCCTGCACCAGAGGTCCTGCCACCCGGGTCCGGCCAAGAAGAAATAGTTGCCCATGCACGGGCTGATGAATGAGGGTGACCGAAAGGGGCCCTATGTAACTAACAATATACCTTCTTTTATAATAACATTGCACAATTCTTCTTTGCTATTTATTTTGAATGTTTTCTTTCTTGCTTCCCATACTTAGCATATTTTTTCTTCAAATTTTCTAACTTGTTTTTCTGAGTCTGAACTTGAGGAGAAATTCTGACCCCGATCATATCGAATCTGGCAATGAGGGGAACGCTGTCCCTGAGCCGATGACAAATGCACTCGGTGGGACGTAACTCGACCCCGAGCTGGAGAAACACTTGGCTCTGGGGGAATGTTACCTCCTCATACCAACAAAGATCTGGCCATTGGGGAATGCTTTGTCCTCATGTTGATCTTACGCACTCGGTGGGACGTAATCCGACCCTAAGATGAACATATCACTTGACTCTGGGGGAACGTTACCTCCCCAGACCAACAAAGGTCCGGCCATGGGGGAATGCTCCATCTTCATGCCGATCGTATGCACTCGGTGGGACGTAACCCGACCCCGAGGTGATGGAACAAGATAGCTTCGGCGGAACTAATCCAGCCCCAAGCTGGTGGAATATAATAGCCTCGGCGAAGCGAATCCAGCCCCAAGCTGGTGGAACATAATAGCCTCGGCGGAACGAATCAAGCCCCGAGCTGGTGGAAAAGGATAGCATCAGCGGAACGAATCCAGCCCCGAGCTAGTGGAACAAAATAGCCTCGGCGGAACGAATCCAGCCCCGAATTGGTGGAATATAGACTCCCCGTGTGTGCCATCCCTTGGGTGGTTCTCAATGAGACTCACCAGCCAACTCGCATGGGAAGAAGAAACCTCCAAGTGTCTGGTTTACCCGATACCACAATGGTCATGGAGGCCATTCGACCGTCCTCATGTCATGTGTTTCGATGGTTCTCAACGGGATTCACCAGCCGACTCATAGGGGAAGAAAACCACCATGGGTCTGGTTTACCCGAGCTATTACTCAAAGATACGAGTCATGAGGTAGTAATGCTCCGGCCTCGGGAGTTTGATAATGACACCTGAGATTGGCGTGCTACAAGAGGTTCGTGCGTTTCCCATATGTACCCCATCCATTGATGCGTTCTGGATCCTCAAAGGTGAAAAGAGCAAGGTCAGAACACTTATACCCGGAGGTTTGATAATGACTTCCGGGATTGGCGTGCCACATGCTTAGTGCCTTTCCTAACTACCGATCACCCCTTCGCATCGAGCATATCCCAAGAATATTGAACATAGTTTTCGCATTCAATTAATAAATAAGTAAAATGGACAAGTTTCTTAATAAAAAAAGAAAGTTTTATTCATATTCAAGGGACCTGGTGCCCTTCTTACAACTCTTTGCGGGTCATTTTAAGAGATGCTTTTAAAATCATTTCTGGTTCTTGTCTTGGAGTCCGACATATCTTTTAGTCCGAGCTTCTTCAGATATTTCTGGTCTGAACTTGATTTTGAAGTTCCAGACCATGTTAACAGGGTCCCTTCGTGCCGAGCACTCCATAAGCATCTCTGGACAATTCTGGAGCTCGGTCGAAAACCTTTCTCATGGTCTTTGGAGGCCCCGTGAGATTTTTCTCATTTCCTCTCATTGGGGGAGGCCACTGCGCTGAATGGAGAGGCCCTGATAGATGCTGACCTCGTGCCCTTGGCCGATCATTAAGCACTACCTCCCTCCTGGAACTGAGGACCTGACAGGCCGAACAAGCGTAGCATCTTCTCTCGGAGGAGATTGTTCAGCTACAGTCGGCAAACGTCACCCATTTTTGACATTATATTTCATTCTACAACTCAATAAGGGGAGTTGTTGCTGTCTTAATTCCTGATGCGTTATTCCCCCATGTTTCCCGTAATTGCCAACATCTTTCGCGATTCCTTTACTCTTTCCGTTCTGACCAGCTTCTTCTCATTCCATTTCCTTTTCATCAAGTCTTCCTTTCACTTTCTCAAGCCACTCTGCTGCTGAACTCTCCAACGATCCTTCCGCCTTCCGCCATTGTCTCACTACACAAGTTGTTTTTTGTTCTTTCCCCACAGACGACGTCAACTGTTGATAGGTGATTTTCGTCTCAGGGGCCGTTTCGAGATAACCCTCCCGAGACAACCCTCCTTCAAACTTAAATTTGTTTGGTTATGGGGGACCAAAAGCAAATATAGCAAAAAGGGAAAGAAAACACAAAAATCGACAAAAGAGAGTTTAACATGGTTCGGCAGAGCAAGTTCAGCCTACGTCCACGGGCACAAAATGAGGTGTTGTTTTTATTACGAAAACTAACTCGGCCGACCTGTTTTCAAGGAAGATCTAAGCAGAACCGATCTATTTACCTTTCAAGTTTTTACAAGTAGTGCTCACTCTTTTTGTTACAAATTTTGCTATCCCCTTACAAATGAAACTAATTCTCCTTTATATACTCAAGGAGTTACAACACCATTCATCTGCTTCCAAGACGTCACCCACATGAACTTCTGGTTGATTGACGGGTTCTCTGCCCCAAAACTGTCTTCGCCGAAAGCAAACTTTCTACCTGACGGGTTGTCAATACCGCGTTGTATCCTCTGGTTGGTCACATCCGAGAAACTGGGTCCGAGCTCCACGTCGGATCGAAAAACAACTCATACCCTCTGAACACATGGTCATTCTGAAAATGAAAGTTATCTCTCTGCCCTTACCGAACTGTTCAAATACCTTAGTCCCAAAAATCACCATCAACAATCTATATTTATACCTTTAGCAAAAAATTATTAAAATCAAACCATTGTTTTGTTTCTTAAATAATGAATTTAGGACATCTTTTTGCTTATAATTTAGGATATGATGTCCAAGGGATTTCATCTCTAATGAATAAAATAATAATAATAATAATAATAATAATAATAATAATAATAATATAATAATAATAATAATAATAATAATTGTTGATGGATGGTTTTCGTCTCAGGGACAATAACGGAAATGTATTGCTCCCGGGATTCAACCTTCATTCAGCAGTGAATTTGTTTGGTTATGAGGACAACCAAAAGCAAACTTTGGTAGAGGGAGAAAAGCACACGGATTGACACAAGAAGTTAACGTGGTTCGGCGGATAAAATCCAGCCAACGTCCACAGGCACAAAACAGATGGTGTTTTTATTAATGAAATACGCTCAGGCCGACCTGTTTGTGGTCGGTCAATGTGAGAGCCGAGCTGTTTTACAAAGGGAATTACAAAGCTTTCTCAATCTCTTTTTTCTCTCCTATTTTTTTGTGTCTGTCTTACAAAAAGACATCTATTTATATATATACTAAGTCTGAAGCGGAAAAACTGAGGCGGCTACTGTTCCATATTCTGCAGAGCCTTCCACGTGAATCTGCTTCATTTAATAAGCTCCCTGCCCTAGGCCTGCTCTTGCCGAAAGTGAACCTGCTTTCGCGATTCCTTTACTCTTTCCGTTCTGACCAGCTTCTTCTCATTCCATTTCCTTTTCATCAAGTCTTCCTTTCGCTTTCTCAAGCCACTCTGCTGCTGAACTCTCCAACGATCCTTCCGCCTTCTGCCATTGTCTCACTACGCAAGTTGTTTTTTGTTCTTTCCCCACAGACGACGTCAACTGCTGACGGGTGATTTTCGTCTCAGGGGCCGTTTCGAGATAACCCTCCCGAGACAACCCTCCTTCAAACTTAAATTTGTTTGGTTATGGGGGACCAAAAGCAAATATAGCAAAAAGGGAAAGAAAACACAAAAATCAACAAAGAGAGTTTAACATGGTTCGGCGGAGCAAGTCCAGCCTACGTCCACGGGCACAAAGTGAGGTGTTGTTTTTATTACGAAAACTAACTCGGCCGACCTGTTTTCAAGGAAGATCTAAGCAGAACCGATCTATTTACCTTCCAAGTTTTTACAAGTAGTGCTCACTCTTTTTGTTACAAATTTTGCTATCCCCTTACAAATGAAACTAACTCTCCTTTATATACTCAAGGAGTTACAACACCATTCATTTGCTTCCATGACGTCACCCACATGAACTTCTGGTTGATTGACGGGTTCTCTGCCCCAAAACTGTCTTCGCCGAAAGCAAACTTTCCACCTGACGCTTTGTCAATACCGCGTTGTATCCTCTGGTTGGTCACATCCGTGAAACTGGGTCCGAGCTCCACGTCGGATCGAAAAACAACTCATACCCTCTGAACACATGGTCCTTCTGAAAATGAAAGTTATCTCTCTGCCCTTACCGAACTGTTCAAATACCTTAGTCCCAAAAATCACCATCAACAATCTATATTTATACCTTTAGCAAAAAAATGTTAAAATCAAACCATTGTTTTGTTTCTTAAATAATGAATTTTAGGACATCTTTTTGCTTATAATTTAGGATATGATGTCCAAGGGATTTCATCTCTAATGAATAAAATAATAATAATAATGATAATAATAATAATAATTGTTGATGGCTGGTTTTCGTCTCAGGGACAATAACGGAAATGTATTGCTCCCGGGATTCAACCTTCATTCAGCAGTGAATTTGTTTGGTTATGAGGACAACCAAAAGCAAACTTTGGTAGAGGGAGAAAAGCACGCGGATTGACACAAGAAGTTAACGTGGTTCGGCGGATATAAAATCCAGCCAACGTCCACAGGCACAAAACAGATGGTGTTTTTATTAATGAAATACGCTCAGGCCGACCTATTTTTGTGGTCGGTCAATGTGGGAGCCGAGCTGTTTTACAAAGGGAATTACAAAGCTTTCTCAATCTTTTTTTTCTCTCCTATTTTTTTGTGTCTGTCTTACAAAAAGACATCTATTTATATATATACTAAGTCTGAAGCGGAAAAACTGAGGCGGCTACTGTTCCATATTCTGCAGAGCCTTCCACGTGAATCTGCTTCATTTAATAAGCTCTCTGCCCTAGGCCTGCTCTTGCCGAAAGTGAACCTGCTTTCTGACATCCCATCACATCAGTTTGACTTTCCACTTACCACATGCATTTAATGATGATGACTGCCTAGTGGGTATTTCCGGGGGATGACACGTGTAAAGGAAAATTACCTTCTCGAGGCTTCTGTCGGTGACTAAGTGGTCGGTCGAATAATCTGTCGAACCTACTGAACCTCTTCCATCCTATCTTGTGCTGTCCGAGCCCTTTCGAAGTACTAACAAAGGAACCGAATAGGTCGGAACCGAGCCACATAATTGATGCGGTCGGTTTATAGAAGCTGTGTTTGAAGCACATGATACAGTTGGTCTAATACTGAGGACCACGTCTAGACTTCCGCCGAGCCGAGAAGCTTTTGACACTTGCTGAATACCAACTAAGGGAAGATTCCACCCCTGTCCCGGGCCCATACTGCTTGGTCTATATGCTAATTTCAACCACCAACATCTATCCCTTAGTTCTTTGGTATCAACGAGCTTGTGAGTTGATGCCGAGAACTATCATAAGAAATGGTGTGTAGTCATTCTGCTGGCATCCTCAGACAACCCTTCTAGAAGATTTATGTATCTTAGACTAGAGGATTTCTTCTTCCGAGTTTGCAACCTTGCCTTGTATGGTAACTTCATGTGACTCCCTTTCTTTCTCTTCATGCTTGCTCTTCTGAATCTGGATGCGAGGGGATCTTCTCAAGTCCGACCACCTTTGAATCTGATAACGAGATATATATTTTTCTTATTAGATGATTGCAAGTCCATTTGATGGAGCGTGACCTGACTTCATGTTTGAGAAGAAAATATTGGTTTATAAGGGGATGCCACATCCATTCGTCCAAAGAATCAGACTCGTTGTGAATCACCCCAAACCCGAGCTTAGTAAAATACTTAGATCTGGGAGGGGGAAATGATACATCCCCAGTTTGAAGAATCAGACTCGGGGGAATGACCTCAAACCCGAGCTGGGTAAAATATTTAAGGTCTTGGTGGAACAAATCCAACACCAAACCGAATAATAGCACGATCTCGGCGGAACAAAATCCAGCCCCGAACCGAATAATTGCACGATCTCGGCGGAACGAAGTCCAGCCCCGAACCGAATAACAGCACGAACTCGACAGAACGAAATCCAGCCCCGAACCAAATAATTGTACGATCTCAGCGGAACGAAGTTCAGCCCGGAACCGAATAACAGCACGATCTCGACGGAACAAAATCCAGCCCCGAACCGAATAATAACACGATCTCAGCGGAACGAAATCCAGCCCCGAACCGAATAACAGCACGAACTCGGAGGAACGAAATCCAGCCCCGAACCAAATAATTGTCAAGACTTATACGAAAGGAAAATAAATCAACCTTCGATGCTCTACTGATTCTGGCGCGGGCGTCCCCTTACCAGACCAGCGAAAAACAAAAACAAAAATTTAGATGTAAATTTGATAAAAGGCGGGGGTGACTTAGCACATACCCTAAACAAGAAATTCACAAGTGTAAATACCAGCACGAATGCCTCAAAACAGCGTCATATCCGAGGTCTCAAAAACATAATTCATAATCTCTCAACGGTCTCGGCAGAATAAATCCAGCCCCGAGCCGATACCACATAGAAGCCTTGGCAGAAAAAATTCAGCCCTGAGCCTACACCATGAAGCCTCGGCGGAACGAGTCCAGCCCCGAGCCGATGGCATTTAGAGGCCTCGGTGGAATAAATCCAGCCCCGAGCTTGACATAGATGCAAGTCATGGGGTAGTTATACTCCGGCCTCGGGAGTCTGATCCCGCCACGAGGGGTTCACGCGCTCCATCATGCACTTCATCCCTTGAAGTAATTCTCACTTAAAATGAAGAGAGCCAGGTCGGTGCACTTTACCGGGGGTTTGATAATGACTCCAGTGTTTTGCGTGCCACGAGTTTGGTGCCCTTTCTGACCTCAAATCATTACCTTCGCATCGAGCATGTCAAAATAAATAACGAAAACAACTTTCACG
This sequence comes from Zanthoxylum bungeanum, assembly GCA_019454045.1. Lineage (NCBI taxonomy): Eukaryota > Viridiplantae > Streptophyta > Magnoliopsida > Sapindales > Rutaceae > Zanthoxylum > Zanthoxylum bungeanum. The sequence continues at coordinate 12,779 of SKCR01043071.1, forward strand.
TTTAATTAAAAAACAAGCGATGTGCAAGTTTCTTAAAAAAATGAGTTTTATTCATATTTTAAAGGATATGTTGTCCTTCTTACAACTCTTTGCGAGACATTTTAAGAGAGGCTTTTACATTTGCTTTCTTCAGTTTTCTGTTCGCGATTACACCGCATCTTCTGATCCGAGCTCTGAAAACTCCCGATGCGTATGCTAGAGTTGTAAACTTCACACTCAGGCTGGCTCCTGCATCAGGCGCTCCGTTGGGATCCTCCGATCTGAACTTGATCGCAAGGTTTCCGAGCTAGATCATAAGGTCTGCTGAACCATGCGCTCCGTCGGTGCTCCTTTGACAATGCATTTTCCCGACGCCTGGCTCGCTGAGCGCTTCCCTGGGTGTTTGGGCAAGGTCTCCAGTCTCTGCTCTGCGCGGCTTTCCCAGAAGACTTTTACCTTCTTTATTCCTAGTTCAGGGAAGACCGCCTCACCAATTTACACCTCACCCGTCGGGCGTTCACCTTGTAACTTGCGAAGCTGGCGATCGGCAGTTCAGAAAGTGTAGTTCCTTCCCATTGAGGAGCTTGGTCAGCCGCTGCCAATCGGATACAACTCATTTCCGTCGTTACAATTCATTCGACAATTCACCCCGGATGGGTGTCCGTTGGCCAGCATTTTTACATTTCATTCCACAATTCAACAAGAAAAGATCTTCGTCCACATGGACCATTTCTTCCTCCCATTTCGTCTTGCTTCTTCCCATTCATTTCCCCTTCCATCCATTCTGCTGATGATCTGCTTGTGAAAACCACAACTTTCCCCGTCCACCATTGCCTCACAACGCGAGTTGCTTTTTGTCCAATCCCCACAGACGGTGCCAACTGTTGATGGCTGGTTTTCATCTCAGGGATAATAACGAAAATATATTGCTCCCGGGATTCGACCTTCCTTCAGCAGTGAATTTGTTTGGTTATGAGGACAACCGAAAGTAAACTTTGGTAGAGGGAGAAAAGCACGCGGATTGACACAAAAAGTTAACGTGGTTTGGCGGATAAAATCCAGCCTACATCCACGGGCACAAAACGAATGGTGTTTTTATTAATGAAATACGCTCAGGCCGATCTGTTTGTGGTCGGTCAATGTGGGAGTCGAGCTGTTTTACAAAAGGGAATTACAGAGCTTTCTCAAACTCTTTTTTCTCTCCTTTTTTTTCTGTGTATGTCTTACAAAAAGACATCTCTTTATATATATACTAAGTCTGAAGCGGCAAAACTGAGGCAGCTACTGTTCCATATTCTGCAGAGCCTTCCACGTGAATCTGCTTCATTTAATAAGCTATCTGCCCTAGGTCTGCTCTTGCCGAAAGTGAACCTACTCTCTGACATCCCATCACATCAGTTTGACTTTCCACTTACCACATGCATTTAATGATGATGACTGCCTAGTGGGTATTTCCGTGGGATGACACGTGTAAAGGAAAATTACCTTCTCGAGGCTTCTGTCGGTGACTAAGTGGTCGGTCGAATCGTCTGTCGAACCTATTGAACCTCTTCCGTCCTATCTTGTGTTGTCCGAGCCCTTTCGAAGAACATGATACGGTTGGTCTAATACTGAGGACCGCATCTAGACTTCCGCCGAGCCGATAAGCTTTTGAAACTTTCTGAATACCAACTAAGGGAAGATTCCACCCCTGCCCTGGGCCCATACTGCTTGGTCTATATGCTAATTTCCACCAATAATAATAATAATAATAGTGCAATTTGACACTTTATCAACCTTTTATTTACAACAATCTATCTGTTGACGACGGCTGATTTTGGTCTCAGAGGCAATATGAGTTTTTTACTCCAAAGACAATCTTCCTTCAACCGTGAATTGTTTTGTTTATGGAAACCAAAAGCAAATTTGGTAAAAGATAGATAAATATACCAATCAACAAAGAGATTAACGTGGTTCGGCGGATCAGATCCAACCTACCTCCACGGGTACAGAACGGACGATGTTTTATTACCGAAATATGTTTCTCTGATCTGTTTTGTGTTTACAAGTATAATTCTCTCTTGTTCTCTTCTCAACTCTCAATGCTCTCAATAATCTACCTACAAGCACGCTTTCCCCTCATATTTATAATAGCAAAGAAACAGTTTTCATTTTCCCATAAGAATTCATAGTCGAAACTACATTCACTTCTCATATCCTTTTAGGCTACTGACTTATCAACCTTTCCTCATGAAAGTAGGATAACTTATATTCTTATCCGTAAGAATATGGAACATATCTCGCCATGTCATCGGTTTTCATGAGGTCGGTCACAATGGTCTTTTGAACTGAGAATGCTGCTATCGATATGATAATGCCCGACCATCCGTCTGGAGTGGTCGGTTACCGATCATAAAGTGCTCGGCCCCTTACTGTTGCCTTTTGGTGGTTGGGTCGGCATTAATGATCTTGACAGAGAAGATAATAACATTTTTACCCATGTCGTACTGCTTAAATATCATAGGGCCTGAAAATACCATCAACATCTGTCTCCTAGTTCTCGGTTCCAACGAGTATACAAGTTGGTGCCGGAACTACATAAAAAGAATAATACTCTTGATGGAGTGGCGACTAGCCTTTGTGAGGAGAAGTTTATTGGCATGTCACCACCATGTCCTCGGCACGATTTGAGATGCTCGGTCTGACATCTTTTTCCGCCAGAAGCAAATTCTCTTCATTGCCCTTCTGTAAACCGTCCATCGAGACACGCAACTGTCACATCCTCTTAAATGCCCATCAGATCACTTCTAGTTTAACGGGAGCCTGCCACTTGTCAACCATCCGTCGTCCTCCCGCCAAAATGCAAGCAATTCGACCGCCATCGTTAACTTAAAGGATGCCCAATCTCATCCGTCCATCCAAGTATGAAAGATCATTTTAAAAGACGACATGTGGCGTACATCTGACGCCCTCATTCGATCCAACGACCACAAATGCACCGAACAGATTATAAGAAAACGGAGAAATACATTGTTGCCTTCTTTTACGAACGCTTCGAATTTTCCCAACCACGAGAACTCCTCTCTCCCAACTGTGCTCAGTGAACTCAAAGACCGACTAGACCGCACCGAGCAATCTGCAACCCTTCTAAAAGAACCAAGAAGTTTTCTGAACGACCTCACTGCTTTGCTTTTCATGAGTTGCGAATTCTGTTTTTTTCTTGTGTGTTTGGCTTTATGTTGTTAGGGAGAGATTTATGGCTTGATTGATGTTGTTAGGGCATTTAGAACCCACATGTTTAGTTTTCCCGGAATCACAGGGTAACTGTGAAATCCCTGGTCGTTTTAGAAATTAGCTATAGACTGACCTCCCCCCATTTTTTATTTCTCGGATGTCAGGGATGTCTGACAACAGGTCTTCCTCTACAACTCTGCTAGACCTCCGACCCCCCGGTTAAGAGCTCATCGCTCAGGGGCACCAAGCATAGATGACCTCGACACTACCCCACCCCTTCCTGAACTGAACAGATACTTACCATCAGAGAATACCTCGGAAGGACCCAGAGCCAGGTGATTTTGACTGCTCGGCTTTGGACATGGATCAGCCATCCAAAATAAATGAAGATGATTTAGACACTGCTCTCCGCAGTGATATGATATTCCGATAGATATCGCTCTTGAAGTCCCCGGTCCAATGGATCGTGCTAGTCAACCCGATGAGGGTTCGATGGCTCTTCTCCCGGCTTTCTTTGAATGTGGACTCCGGCTGCCAATTCAACGTTATTTCGCCTGAATGCTGGCCGAGATTGAGATCGTCCATTGCCAATTAAGCCTGAATAGTTGGAGGATTTTGACCGGGCTACATGTGATTTGGAGTCGGGCAGGACTCGGTAAACCCTCTCTTGAAGAAGCGAAAAGGTTGTACAGGTTGAAAGCCATCCCAAGAACACACCATGGTTGGTATTACCTTTATGCTTACGCCGATTCGTCAAACATCGTCGGCAAACTCCCTGATTCCAACAAAAACTTCAAAGATTTATGGTTCTGGGCCACAGGAGATTGGGGACGGGTCCTGAGATCATACGAAAATGAGGTTTCCGTCCCGAATATATTTAAAGCGAGAGGTTATGAATCTAACCCTTAGTGTTCCTGCTCTTGATTTTATGATAGGATTTTAACATCTTTGACTCTTCCCAGCTCGTTGGATGGAAGCTCCCAAGGTCTTCCATCAGGTCCAGGTGTGGGTGCGCTGGGCTCGGCGATATGCCGACCATTGGAAGCAATTGGTTAACGATGTGGTCTTTGTCGAGTCGGGCCTGATTCAGACTGCTCCTCCGAAGGTCCCGGGGCGGATAGGTAGATTCTTACTAACTTTCTGACTGATCCATTTGTTTGCTTATCATGATAATTATTTGAAATTATTCAGAGTCCGGACTGACCACTTCTCTACCCTTTGTCTTTTGTAGGAATGTCGAAGAGACCAAAATACCTTGACTAGCTGGCTGGCGCAACAAAGAAAACCGGCCAGGTTGGGGTCGTGCCCTCTCAGAAACGGCCAACGACTGCTGAGGCCAGAAAAGTGACTAAAGAGGCAGCCCCGTCAGCTACCCAATGCTTATCTCCCCCTTCCATGGCATCGCCAACCGTCTCCGCCCGACCCGTCAGCCCATCAAAACCTACCAAAAAAAGAGAGGCGTCTGTTCGGGGGGAGGAAGCCGAGCTGACTCGGGAGGTGGAGGAGGAACGGGTCCTGAGCAAGAGACAGCCTGTTCGGAAAAAGAAGAAAGGGCCGGAGGGTTCCTCCAAAAAAACAAAAAGGCGTCGTGATTCTTGGCGTAGAAGACATTGTTCAAGACATCAGGGAGGCCATTTCTCACCTGGTGCCGGCAATCAACGAACTGGCCGAAGCGGTCTCTCCGACAAATATTCCGAGATACGAAGATCTTTCTCCCGAGGATGTAGTTACATTGTTATGCTCCCAGATGGCCATGGTAGCCACACTTCCCTTATTCCCGCTGTAAGTTCATGACTTAGTTTGATTTTCTGATTTTCTGTTTCTTCTCGGCAGACGACCTATCTGCAGCCAAGATTAAGGATTTTCTCCTGAGTCTTTTATCTGAGGGTGGCCAAGCCCAGAGGCTCCAGAACCGACTTACTGAAATGGAGGCCGAGCTGGTCCATAAAGAATAAAACATAAAAAATTTGGAGCTGGCTGCCGTTGAGGCCCATACCACAAATAAAGCTCTCATGGTCCCCGCATCTCTAGAGAGGAAAAATACTGATGCTGCCATAAGGACTTGGAGGCTGCCCAGGCCGATAACAGGATCCTACAGGTGGAAGTGCGCATCGTTGAGTCCAAGCTGAGGCCAAAGATGAAGAGCTGGTACGGGCCCGGGACGAGCTTATGAGGAAGGAAGCTGAGTTGGAGGTCGAGAGGGACGTAATCAGACTTGAGGGGGTCGGGGACTGCGCCGAGATCATCCTGATGATACTGCCCAACCTGGACATGGGGCCTATCCACGCAGCCATCCGCTTCTGCAAAGGAGAAATTTCACAGGAGAAGTTTCAAAGATGGCTACCCCTTTCTCCCGAAGAGGTGATGTATCCCGACTCCATTTCGATTGCCCCGGCACCCCCAGCTCCTGAAGAGGACCGACCTGGGGCTCTTGCTCCCGAAGAGAATCGACCTGAGGCTCTTGCTCCGGCCGACAAAACCATAATTGTCGGGACCTCTCAGGCCGTCAATGTGGAAGCCACTGTCATTCCTCTCGAGGTCGAGCCAATCCATCTGCTACCGAGTCTATCGAGGAAGAACCAATTGCCCCTGCGCGGGCTGATCTGTAAGGGGGTAACCGAACGGGGCCTCGTGTAATTCTGAACAACTTTATTCTCCATGTAATAACTTTTCACAAGTATATTTATATATGTGTTTATTCCATTTCTTGTATTTCATACTTGCTCCGGATACTTCCCTGCAAACAATCACTCGCGGCTCGGCCGACCCGAGCCGAGAATATGATCTTGTGGTGAGACGAAACCCGCCTCCGAGCTGAGGGAAACACTTGGCACTGATGGGAAATGTTACGTCCCCAGTCCAACAAGACAGACTCAGTGGGACGTAACCCGACCTCGAGCTGAGAGAAACACTTGGCACTAAGGGAAATGTTATGTCCCCAGTCCAAAAGACAGACTCAGTGGGACGTAACCCGACCCCGAGCTGAGAGAAACACTTGGCACTGAGGGAAATGTTATGTCCCCAGTCCAAAAGACAGACTCAGTGGGACGTAAACCGACCCTGAGCTGAGAGAAACACTTGGAACTGAGGGAAATGTTAAGTCCCCAGTCCAAAAAATGGCATCGGCGGAACGAATCCAGCCCCAAGCCGAATAACCAAGTTGCCTCGGCGGAACGAATCCAGCCCCGAGCCGACTAATCTTGGGACTTATTCAAAAGGTAAGTGAATCAATACTTTGAAGTCCTATCGGATTTGGCATGGGCGTCCCTTGCTAGACCAGCGAAAAACAAAAACAAAACTTTTAGAAAATAAAATCAAAAAACGAGGGTGACTTAACACTTATCCCAAAGCAATAGCACGGATGCCTCAAGACAGCGTCTCATCCGAGGTCTCCAAAACATAATTCGGAATCTTTCAATTCAGAGTCCCGGCGAACCAAGATTCAAATCAAATAGCGTTTAGGATGGTAATGGCACATTCCTCTATATGTCAGGTCGCTATAGAGCCTGCGTTTTGTTCGAGGGCTCCTCCTTACAACGTTGGAGTAAGTATACGCCACGAGGGTGTAATCCTTCCTCGTGATATGCTTCTCACGGATCTGAATGATCAAATAGGTAAGGATCAAAGAGTGTCCGAAATATTAAGGGCATGTTCATCCTTATGCTCGGTAACACTGGAGCAAGCAAACGCCACGAGGGCATAATCCATCCTCGTGTTATGCTTCTCACGGATCCGAATGGCCGAATAGGTAGGGATTAAAGAGTGTCCGAATATTAAAGGTATGCTCCTCCTTATGTTCGGTAACACTGGAGCAAACAAACGACACAAGGTATAATCCCTCCTCATGTTATGCTTCTCACGGATCCAAATGGCCGAATAGGTAGGGATCAAAGAGTGTCCGAAACATTAATGGTATGCTCCTCCTTATGTTCGGCAACACTAGAGCAAGCAAACGCCACGAGGGTATCATCCATCCTCGTGTTATGTTTCTCACGGATCCAAATGGCCGAATAGGTAGGGATCAAAGAGTGTCTGAAACATTAAGGGTATGCTCCTCCTTATGTTCGGTAGCACTGGAGCAAGCAAACGCCACGATGGTATAATCTCTCCTCGTGCTATGCTTCTCACAGATCCGCTGGTCAGACAAAACGTATGGGAACACACTCCCTGCAGTCGTATTTCCCCAGCTGGCCAGACCGGCCATCTTACAGGGGCACTCCCTCCCCGCGATTACCATCTCGAAATATCCCTTATGAATGCAAGTCATATGGTAGTTCCGCTCCAGCTTCGGGGGTTTGACTTTACTACGAAAGGCTTCGCGTGCTCCCTTATGCGCTTAATCCCTTGATGTAGCCCTGGGGACGGTTTTGCTAGAAGTGGGGGCTGCATCAGATATTGTTTTAACTGTAGGAATGCCTCCTCGCATTCTGGCGTCCAGTTGACTTCCTTTTTTGCCTTTTTGATGACTTTGAAGAAGAGGTGGCACTTGTTGGTTGCTCGGGAAATAAATCGATTAAGCGCGACCACCCTACCGGTCAGACTTTGTACTTCTTTTATCGTCATGGGAGATTTTAAGTCCAGGACGACTTGAATTTTCTGCGGATTTGCTTCTATGCCTCATGAGCTTACCATATAGCCCAAGAACTTTCCCGAGGCCACTTTGAAAGCACACTTCTCCGGGTTTAGTTTTAAATTATGATTCCTCACTAATTCAAAGGTTTTCTTCAGATCGACCATGTGACACCCTGGCTCCTTAGACATTGTTATCAATATCATCACATATACCAGCATCGATGTGCCGATGAGTGGCTTGAAAATTTTGTTCACCAGCCTCTGAAAGGTTGCCACCGTATTTTTCAATCCAAATGGCATTACTTTATAACAGTAAAGCCCCTGATCAGTAACAAATGTCGTCTTCTCCTCGTCCTCAGGATGCATCTTGACCTGTTATATCCTGAGAATGCATCCATGAAGCTTATCAGTCCCTGACAGGCCGTTGAATCCACCAACTGATCTACGTTTGGTAGTGGGAAACTGTCTTTCGGGCACGCTTTGTTGAGGTCGGTGAAATCCACACACATCATCCACTTTCCATTGGATTTCTTTACTAATACCACATTTGATACCACTCCGGGTATTTCACTTCTCTGATGAACCAGCTTTCAACAGTTTTTCTACCTCGGCAGCCATTGCCCTTCACCGTTCCTGGTTAAAGGTTCTTCTTTTTTGCTTGACCGGTTTGAGTGATGGGCTTACTGCCAAACGATGATTGATAAACTTCGGATCAATCCCGGGCATGTCATCGTGCCCCCATGCAAAGATGTCTGGGTACTCCTTCAGACACTTCAGCAGATCCTGCTTTAGGACTTCGTCTTAGTCTCCCCCTATTTTTACATTCTTTCCAGGTCCGAAAAGTTCCATCTCCTCTAATTTTTCGACTGCCCCTAGCCGGGCAGCTTTCTTTGGCCGAGGACCCGGATCTTTACTTGTTTCTTCCTCGTCTTCGTTCCCTTGTCTTTTTTGGGTACCTGCTTCAATGCAAAGGGTTTCCATTGAGAGGGTGGCGAAACAGCTCCGAGCCACCTTCTGGCTTCCGCACACAATTCCAATCCCTTCCCGGGTTGGGAATTTCAACTTTAAGTAATAGCAAGACATTGCAGCTTTGTCTTCATCATGAAATGCCGACCAACAATGACTTGGTCACTGCTCATGCAATCCACCACCGTGAAATTTCATAATCGTCCGAGTCCGGGACGGTTTCCGATCGTCATTGCTAATTGTATCTTTCTCAATGAGACGACCGTTGAGCCCCAGAAGCCGTATAAGGAAGTCTAATCGTCGGTTAGAGTCGCATACTCCACACCAAGGCCGTCCAAAGCCTCATTGGATATTATATCCACCGCACTCCCGGGATCCACTAGGATTCTGTCTACCTCAGAGCCGCTGATTGTCGCCTTGATTATTAATGCATCATCGTGGGGGAAACTCACCCATCGAGCATCCTCATCCGCAAACATTATTGGCACTGACCGACCAGCTTGTATTTCCGATGCCCGTTCTGTTTCTAACACTTCCAACCCCTGAGCCTGACTATAGTTTTTTCTTGACCGGTTAGAGTCCCCGACCAGTGTCTTCCCCCCTGCGATGATATTCACATATCGGCAATGTGCTTTCTGTCTGGCCGTCATAACTTCATAGTCAATATAATTATTCAAGTACCCATTCCGGGCCAGGTCTTCCATTTGCTCCCGCAAGTCTTGCATTCATTCGTCGTATGTCCCCTCAGATTATGATGCATGCAATATGATTTATTATTCCTCCTGTCTGGCGGGAATCTCCTGAGGTCAGGTTCTATCAAGAGACATTTTCCCTGGATTTCCATGACGTTTTGCCCCAGTGGTTTATTCAGAGAATGTATGCCTTCCCTCCCCGGCCACATAGTTCACCTGGGTCGAGATTCTCTTTTCCTAGTCATCCCGAGATACCAGCTTGAATTTCCTTCATCTCGGGGGTGGTTTTTTGAACTTTCTGTCTGGCCTGCGAGGAGCTTCTGCCCTCATCGTCCTCTTTCTGATAGCTGTCCCCCTCCGGGTAATTCTTTCCTGATCTTCCAACAAAACAAACTTTCGGGCTGTTTCCAGAGCAGTGGCATAATCCGGTGTACCCTGGATCCTTAGGTGAGTCCATAGCTTTCCGATCTTTAAGGCTCCCTTCAAACTCTCCAAGGCCTCGAGCGACTTATATCATCCGACCTCGAGCACCATGCTATGATACCGCTCAATGAAAGCCTTCAGGAGTTCATCGTCCCCCTGTTTCATGAGCCTCAATTCCCCAATTTTCTTCTTTGGGACGCAGGCCCCCTTGAAGTGTCAAACAAATGACTTCCTGAGTTGCGCGAAACTTCCGATGCTCCATGAGGCTAGACTTCTGAACCACAGAATAATGGATCCCCCCAAGGTTATAGGGAATACTTTGCAAACGGCATCCCCTACTACTCCTTGGACCTTCATTAACAGGACAAAACTCTCAATATGGGATTTTGGATCAGTGTGGCCTTTGTAGGGCGTCATGAACGACATATTGAATCATCTTGGGAACTTTACCGAAATTATTTCTCTGTCAAGGAGATTCACCCTCAACCTCGCCGTCCCGAGCATCTCCCGTGTCTGTTTTGAGGTTCGCTCCCCACTTGGCCATTTCTTTTCTTAACCAAGATTTTATACTGCCATCTGTGTTACCGTGCCGCCTCCTGCGTCCTTCTTTGCGTCTGTCACCCCAGGTGTGGCGTTCCTCATGGCTTGAGATTTCCAGTCCTGTTTCACCATCCTTCATATCTCCCTTCTGGTGTCGCGGGGCCATCATATGAAGAATCTAGCGACTGTCTCCCATCTTCTTCTTCCCACGTATCCTCCGTTTGTAAATCTTTTTCTACCACTACGAACCTTATCCCGTAAGGACCCTTCCTCATCGGTTCATCGTCATCACTCACATATGCGACCATTTTCCTTCCGCTATTTCGCCTCTCCTCCGACTGGCTCTGGCTTCAAGCCTCTCATTATTCGTCTCTTCCATCATCTCCAATCTGTTGTTCATCATGGATTTCAACAGGATTTTTTTCCTCCCTATTTTTCCTCCCTCCATTTTCTCCATCCATTCTGCTGTTGAACTCCCCGATGACTGGTGATTTCCACCTTCTGTCATCGTCTTAATACGCGAGCTGTTTTTTGTTGGAGTTCCCCACAGACGCCGCCAACTGTTGACGGCTGATTTTGGTCTCGGGGCAATATGAGTTTTTTACTCCCGAGACAATCCTCCTTCAACAGTGAATTTGTTTTGTTTATGGGAGACCAAAAGCAAATTTGGCAAAAGATAGATAAATATACCAATCAACAAAGAGATTTAACGTGGTTCGGCGGATCAGATCCAACCTACATCCACGGGCACAGAACGGACGATGTTTTATTACCGAAATATGTTTCTCTGATCTGTTTTGTGTTTACAAGTCTAATTCCTCTCTTGTTCTCTTCTCAACTCTCAATGCTCTCAATAATCTACCTACAAACACGCTTCTCCTCCTATTTATAATAGCAAATAAACAGTTTTCCTTTTCCCATAAGAATTCCTAGTCGAAACTACATTCACTTCCCATCCTAGGGATACTGACTTATCAACATTTCCCCATGAAAGTATGATAACTTATATTCTTATCCGTAAGAATATGGAACATATCTCGCCATGTCCTCAGTTTTCATGAGGTCGGTCACAATGGTCTTTTGAACTGAGAATGATGCTATCGATTTGATAATGCCCGACCATCCGGTCTGGAGTGGTCGGTTACCGATCATAAGTGCTCGGCCCCTTACTGTTGGCTTTTAGTGGTCGGGTCGGCATTAATGATCTTGACCGAGAAGGGAATAACCTTTTTACCCCTGCCGTACTGCTTAAATATCATAGGGCCTGAAAATACCATCAACAATATCTAAAGGGGTTGTCTCGGTGATATTGACTTTGAGTTTGAGTGATTTACTCATTTTAAAATTTAAGATTCGAATCCAACTAAATATATTTTCTCAGAGCCATATATACACACACCAAAATTTTGAACGTGTCGGGTTGTCATATTAGACAACACGCTAGCTTTCTCTTTCATCCTTTTCTCTTCAACTTACTCAACACCGATAAATTTAATTAAATATGTATAAAGGAAATCGATAAATATCTAATTAAATTGATCCAGGTAGAAATCATAAAAAATTATATCTAATTACACTTAATGAAACATCTATTTTTAATATAACATAATAATAATAATAATAAAGAATTCATATAATCGACTCCTGTTAATAGAGACAAAAATTATTTTTGATTGTTTTGGTTTGTTGGGTATCTTGTGTTTTATAAAAAATGTAATTTGATGTCAGGGGCAAATTCGTCAATTAAAATTAAAACAACCCGAAAGCGGCGGGAGGGAATGTAATGTTAGTTTGAAATTGGTGGCGATGGACACGTGTGGGCCCACATTATTGCTTTTTCACATCTGCTGGCGGCCCGAAATTGCTTCGGCGTGATTGCTGTAAGAGTGCAAGGATGAAGGATTAAAGTCAATTATTTTCTAGAAATCGAAAATAAAGCATCTATTTTTTTTCATTAAATATATTCGATTTTAATTTTAAATACATATATTTTTTTATAACAGAGAAAATGAGATCAAGTATTTGAGAGAAACTCATTTAATCTTGTTAATATATGTTATTTGTGTTGGATGTAAATTCTGATCTCTGTTGGATAGATTTTTAGGTTTAAGTTACTTTTTTTTTGAACAGTTAAAACCCATCGTCAAATTATACCACTCGAGTTTAAGCGGAGTAAGTAAAACATCTGATTGTCTCAGACTCTTATAAGAAATGTATCTCATGAACTCGAACTCAGGATCCGACAACCAAATTATAAACCATATGCCACTAAACCACACTCATTCGAGGAGGCTTTTAGGTTAAGTTACAATTGTATGGATTCAGATTTTGGATTTTCTTTTCTGAGTTAGATTTTAAAATATGATCTCAAAATTAAAAGTCGGGCTATTATCATTTGAATATTTCAAAAATTATGACATAACAAATGAGTATTAGAAGAATTATAATACAATATTTTATTATTATATTTTTACAATATTTTATAATAAAATGTAAAATTTTAACAAAATAAATATAACAATAAAATATAAGACTTTGTATAAATATATTAGTAAAATATTATATTTCAATACTTATTATTTTCAAAATTTTAAAATAGTAAAATGATAATAATTCTAAAAATTAAAGACAAAAGGAGACAAAAATTGATCGATTATATATTTTCAATTGTTTCCCGTGAATCAAATAACTATTACCGAACACTAACTCATGTTTTGTAATATTATTAGAACTCACGTGACTGCGGGCGCAAAATGCATTTTCTCATTTAATAAAATTATTTCATGTATCAAACATATAGTATTTTTTTCTTCTTTATGCGTTAAATTATTGACCAAATCATTGATATGTATAAAATCTATCTGAGCCATTGAGCTTTGTCTTTTATTTCATATTTTCTCGAGTATTGTATATAATAATTTAAATAAGTGAGTGTCAATTAGTTCAGTTGATAATTTTTTTTTAGTGGAAATAATATGTTTAGAGACAGTCATCTTGCCCAATCAAAAAATTCACTAAAATACATTTTATAAATTAACTAAAAAAAAATTAATTATTTATTAATGAGATATTTTTATTTGGCTAATGATCACTTTAATTGAAAATTAAATTTTAATATCACTAAATCAATATTCTAACTATGTCATGAGATTTGAAATTCAAATCCAGTTCACTAATTAAATTCCCATTAAGCTAAAGTATAAAGAAAACTTTAGACAATATGCCAATTGCCAAAATGCTAATGCTAATGCTTCATTTGATAAATGTCATTTTCATGTATTAGCATTTTGTTTTTGTCTCTTTCGAAAATTCATCTCTCATTGCTTTTTTTTTTTTTTTTTTTTAAACGATGGAAACCCCGCCATCAAACCACCCATTATGGGCCGCGGCGCAGGTAAAATCACCGGCTGTCCCAGGCTCTTACAAGAAGTGCACCCCCTGATTCGAACCAAAAACCTAAATGTGAGATCTTATACCATACCCACAAAGCCACACCCCTTGAGGACCTCAATTGCTTTTATGTCTGTTTAATTGACATGGTAAGCTTCAAGTTCATGACAATTTAGATTCCCTATGAAACATGATCAATAAAAAATTACATGATGGGCCGGCTTTGCCTCTTGTGTTTTTTTTTTTTAATTGTCTATTGCCAGCCATTTCAAAGCAATGCTTTTATTTTTATTTTAAATTATGTGTGTTTTGGATATATGCCCCTAATGATTGTGCCTTCATGGCAAAACATTTAAGATTTGATTATTATAAGAATCTAGAGCAATCGAGAGTTTAATCTGTTTCGTTAAGTTCAGATCGAATGATTTGATTGCGGGATTTCCAACATTTTCATAAAACAAAAAAAAAAAATGTTATGGATATATGCGAACTCCCATCAAGAAATGGTCTAAGAATGAATCAAACATTTGTTGAATTTTATAATGTGTAAGCAAGAATATTATTGCTAAGAGAATAAAACGACGGTTCTATAAAACTCAATTTAGTTTAGACCAAATAAATTTGTTGGTACTTATAATGATGGATACCAATAACTTTTCATAATCCCAATCCAACAACTCCGATAGATAGTGACATGTTATTAATTATTATATTATATATTTTTAAAACAATAAAAAAAGTCTCAACAATATTTCATTTGTCAAAAATAATTACACTGCCAAATGTATATATGCAAGAACTAGTCAACATATGTTATTATTAGGTGCATTTAGTGCTATTTTTATTAATCCTCTTGTTCCAAATGAGTAGTGTTTAGTCTGCCATATAAATTATATAGGTTCATATTTTTTATGTAAAATTTCTAAGTTTTTAGTTTAATTATTTTTTTTTATGAAAAATTTAACTTTGTCCCAGGAAATTGCCCAAAATTTACTGGGTAAGCCAAATTTAAAAAAAAAAAAAAAAACTCTGTTTTGTATTAACAAAGTAGCATTTCTGAATCTCTGATAAATATTATAAATTTAATGTATACCTTTTTTTTTTTTTTAATATCGGAAAATTTCCACGTCATTCATAATCGGGTCATTGGATCTCGGTATGGATGTGTGAGTAATCCGATATTGTCCCAAACTCTCATAAGGATACTATTCATGACTTGAACTTGAGACATTGTCAATATTCCAAACTCAAACCGCTAGATTGCGTCAATTTGCACATAAATTTTAATGTATACCAGAAAATTTGAATAACATTTTAGGTTTTAAATTAGAATTAAGATACAAGTTAATTAAAACAGGTTGTTATCCATTGATACTCACGCCCATTAGACTTGTTACCTACTGATAGTCTGATACTATGCTAAGTGCGTGAGAGGCTCAGTTATTTCCTCTCCTCAAAATGTGGATTATCATCATATTTATTTCTGAATATTTGTCGGAGTAGATTTTCGACCTAATAGAAGATTCAAAGGGCACGAGGGGATATAAGTTTTTTTTTTTTTTTTGGTACAACAGAGATATGAGTGATATAATATCACCTAATAATAAATAAAGGACAAATGTAATTCAATTAGCATAAATTTAATAATTTTTTAATATATTAACACTTAAGGTTGTAATTGTTAGATAATGAAAGAAAATATTGAATTCACTATATATTTGAATTTAGAATGATAGATGCATTTATATAGGCAACATATTAAATTTAAAATAGAAAAGAAATAATACTAATAATGAAAAATAATATTGCAATAGTTATAAACCGAATATGAGATAAAGAGATTTCATATAGGCAACATATCAAATCTCATAGATCGTTTCCACAATAAAGGGATATTATTTCCTTAACACCCTTCAAATTCAAGTTGGTGACGAAGGAATAAATTTGAGATTGCATCTTAAAATCAGAGTTCGGAGTCTTAAAACTTAAAGTCTTGAAACTTAAAATCTTGAAACTTAGAGATAATTGATGAGTTTTAACCAACGAAGTCCGAAGTGGAAGTCAAAGGAGAGCGGAAGCTTGAAAGAGAGCCCAGCCCGGAAGGAGAGCAAAAGCCTGAAAAGAGAGCATAAGTCCGAAAGAAGAGCATAAGCGCGAGAGAGAGCCGAACCAAACCAAATCAAATTTTATAATATTTTGTTGAATCAAAATATTGTTACCGATGTTTAGTTTAGTTTAGTTTTTTTTTTTTTTTTTTTTTTTTTTTTGAATATGATGTTGAACCCAAGCTTTTCAACATGGGTGTTGGTGAAAGCAGATGAATCATCTTCCCATGCAAGCATACGGACTAAGCCAAAACAACAAAGATTGTAACGTTGAAGGAGGAGGTTGGGTCCAAAAAAATTGAACTTGAGTCCAAGTTGAATGAGGTTGGTGCAGTCGACGTTGAACTTTAGATCATTGCTTAGTCTGGGACAGTCAAGAATTTTACCTGATCCGCTTAAGCCCGAAAAATATGATTTGGTGGTGGAGTTTCCAACGATTCAAAAAAAAAAAAAAAAAGGGAAAACAATAATGTATCTCTGGCCTCTGCACTTGACTAATTGAGAACATAGACTCTTAACAAATAGATGCCAAAACAATTTCCAACAGAGTTCACATAAAAATATATATAGCAGTTATATAATAAGAATCCACCAATATCAGGGGAAAAAAAACATTAACCTATAGTTTTGATTCAATAAAATTATCAGTCAACTACTTCCTCTTGTTTTGTACACTATTGCACAATAATAAAAGAGGTGTTAGCAAGTTCAGCAAATCTATAGTCTATACAGCTGCTACATTTATCACCATTACCCATCCTGTTTTCCATTTATTTCGCTATTCGTTTCGACACAGCATCGCCAGTTTAAACAGCTAGAACTGCAACTGCAACTGCAACTGCAGCAGCAGGGTCTCGAACATTTTGGCCATTTAGGCCACCGGCAGCAGTTTACACAGCTTGGTATCCAACATTTCGGACATTTAAGTTTCCAGGAGCAATTAATGCAGCTAAGTTTTGGACATTCTGGGCATTTGGGTCTGCAGCATTTTATCCTACAGCAACACCTATTTGCGGACCCTGTGGTAGTGTTAGACCTTGTTGGTAAATGGAGTTTCTGCCGAATCTTATTAAGTCGGATTTTAGTGTTCATGTTCTCCATTTCTTGAATAAAGCTGCAAAGATGTCGGATGTAATCTGGATATAGCTCCAAGTTGCAGTGACCTCCTCCTTTAATCCACAAAGGCTCATACGGCTCTCTCGCCATTTTCCATAGATTATTTCCATGTAACCAATTCACAACATCATCTTCTGTTCCCTGTCAAATTTCGAACCAACCCCATTTAATCATTTGCATCAACAAGAAAATTAGAAAAAAATAAATATATAGACCTGCCGCCTAGACCCACTTAACCCGCCTAGAATCGCCTAGGCGGCCGCTAATCACCCAACCGCCTAGGAACCGATTTCATGCATAATCGGAACGGCCAGGTATTGTCTAGGATGCCGCCTAGGCTGTTTTTTAGAACAGTGATTGGACCCCAACTATTTCTTTTTATCATCATAAATATAGCATGTCACCTAGACCTTTATTTCCAGCTCAATTGAGACAATAACCCCTTTTTTGGCATAAACAACTGCAAGGAGATTGTAAATTAAATAAGCAAACAGAACGTAAACACAAACACTTCTTACTGCAAGGACAAACAACTGAACTGCAGAACAATGATAATTTTAGCTTTCCGGTTGGACTTTGAACACTAGATTCTAAAGACTAAACACAGATTCACTATAGAAAACGTATTTTAGAAAAGCATAAATCAAATCTACTGCAGAACTACCAGGTATCAACTACCAGGTATCATCTCCAAATCAACTGAACATAATGTTAATACTCAACTCCTGTACAGTGCATACACTACAGTGGGGTGATATTGGTCAGAAGACTCAGAACTCGGAACTATTAGCTGAAAGGCGGAAAAAAGCATGAATGTCTTGTGACAGTGGACTGGGTGGTTCTGCAGCCTAGGCTTTTTGTTTAGCTTATCTGTAATAACTTTGTTATTACGTCATTTAGTTAATGATGAACATGTAAAAAGAAAGAAGCAGATGACTCACTCTGTCACTCATCACCATCATTCAGCAATCAATTTGCCTCAAAATAATGATTGCTTTTATTTCCCCGAAGAAAATGTTCATGAGACTACAATTAGCCCACATATCCTATTCTGTTTCTGACGAAGGGAACATGAAGGATGTCATAATATGCAGAGATTAGGGGAAAATATACAAGATCCTCGTTTTGGGAACATATATAGAAGAGTGGCATCTGAAGACCAGTTAATGTAAATCTATGTCAAGGACATGCATAGCCGTCGACCTAGAAAAATGTTTGCCCTGGCAAAAGTCATATTAAATATAAGACCAATGTGATATTTTGCCACAAAAAATAACTCTACTTTCTAGAGAGTATATGGATGAATAATGCATTTGCAAGGAATAAAGGATTGTTATAATGCACTTCATTTTTATTTTTTTTTTATTTTTTTTATAATGCACTTCATTCCCCGTGGTGCATCCATCAAAGTGTATAATTCCCTCCATTATTGTAATCATGGGTTTCTTGACCTTTATCTCACAGAAAAATAAAACAAATTTCGACCATATCTTTTTCTAACTTAGATTATTTGGTGATCTACACCAAACAAAAGAAAATGGCATATCTTCCCGCCCATGTTATTATATTCCTTCCTCCATAATTCATGCATTGCTTCCTACTGCTGTTGGTTGGCTATTAAATGCCACAGATAGCCTGCAATTTATTACAACTACATGATCAAGAGATATTTTCTTTTGTAAAACTGCCAAGAGGTAAGATGATGATATTGATGACTGAGTACAGTCTTATAAGACTCTATTTGACACTTCTCCTGCAGCCACTCCAATCAAGTAAAAAATCCTCGGAATTACAGGGCTTGGAAGTGAAGTCACAGAATAGGCATGACCATAACCCCATGCATTGGATATCTTGAAAATCATTACATGTCATCAATTAGAATTACCATCCATGTCAGATCATAACAAGTTTCACCCATAAAAACAAAGAATCTGTCAAACCCTTGTTGGAAGATGCTGCCATGGAATAATTCCATCACGACATCCCATTTTCAGATTCACGCACAACTTTATTTGCTTGTATGTCCATAGACCTCAGCTTAGGCTAATAGAAATATATTTGCGTCTTTTTTCCGTATACCTTTTTGTTCTTTCACAACTTAAGACAGCAAAGTTAAAGGAATCTTTCTAAAGATTATGCTTATGGAATTAAGGTTTTGCTTTGAATCAATAGTTAGTATCTGGCAACCTGGATGATAGGGAAACTCTGTTGTTCTCTCCTAAGTGTTGCAGAAGGCTCTGTTCAAAAGTGCTGCCTAATTGATTATTATCTATAAGCAAATGAGATTTGCAATTGACAAAGGCAATGGAAATGATAACAAGGTCAATAAGCCTTGGAAACTTAATTTGAATTGAACACGTTTAGCATCATCTGATAGAAATTTCAGCTTCAATTCAAACTGCTACAGAAAGTTGTAAATCAGTAATCTTCTAAAGTTAACTTCTGCATGTGGATGGCTGTAAGCAATTCTAAATTTGTAAACAATCAATCATCTCAGTAAAGCAGGAACCGAATGAAATTTTTTACGACTTAAAGATTCATCAATAAAAACAACCTCCTCTCTGATGTAAACACTCAGAATACCTATGCTATTAAGATCATATTTCCAAACAAAACCATAACAAGACAAGGAAAACTACTGGCAAAATGGGATATTTCAGATGTTCGAAAATTTCAGAAGTACTTACATGTATAACAAGCACAGGGCATTTCACCTTCTTGATTTTGTTGATATTCTGCATTAATGAGAACAATGAATGACTCAGACAATGCCATAGATAGCATAAGAACCAAAAACTAGCATAACAGTAGACTGATATCCCCTTTGGCAGACTCTAAAATTCAAAATTCTTGACATCGATATACGATATTACAAATAACACTGACCATGATAGATCCGTACCTTGTATATGTCAAAGCAAAATGTGAACTTTACATGACAGAGTACACGTAGGCCAGAAAGAATGCCACTATGCAGAACTACACCCCTTAGCCTTGGCAACTTAGATGCCAAGTGCAATGTCGGCCCACTGCCAACTGACTGCCCATATAAAATTAAGTCTTCCTGGCTTACTCCATACTCTGTCTGTAGACATTGGTAAACTGCCTCTATATCAGCATATGTATTGGATTCACTTGGCTGTAAAATTACGAATGAAAAAAATTATTAGTTAAAGCAATCGACATGACAAGGCTGCAGGAAGTAATATGATTAAAATGCAAAACCAGGAAAAGCACTTCGACTGTTGATTTAGCAGGGAACAGGATATCCAACATTTTCATGTGTATAGTTTTTTTTTTTTAAAAAAAAAAAAAACCTAAGCATGAGTCTAATTGGGATGATTCAACAATGTGGCACTCAATTAAAGATATTTCTTCCAAGATAATTTGTGTACTTCATAACTACATAGAATCCCCCGAGTCTTGAGGCCAGTCACATGCCAGATCATCCAAATCATTGCCACAAATTGTTCTAACCAGTAAACAATCATACATGCAACCCAAACATGTAAACTTATAACTTGGTGGGATTATTATGGCGCTTCATCGATTTTCCAATATATTCTAGACATATATGATATCAACCCCAATATTCTTTCCACTCATTGCAACTAGTTACTGAATCAATAAAGATTTTAGATACTGTGGTGGATTCTTCTCCCTCAGATGCATCACATAAACCATAGAAACAAATAATGCAAAGCAACAAAGCCTGCTATAATACTCAAAAGGAAGCAGAAATAAATTGCAGTAACAGAATAAAGGCCAATTTGTGGGGAATGACAGCCTACCTTGCCACTAGAGGCTCCATATCCAGAATAGTCATATCTGTATCATAAAATTTAGATGGCTCAGATCAAACTGCAACCCAGATCAGAAAATTGCAAAAACAGAAACAGAAAAAAAAAATGAATATTAAAAAAATAAGAGCAAATATGTGAACATCAATTCAATTAGGTTCAATGCCATATTGCAAAATGGATCCAGGAAAAACTCCAATGGAATAGTTGTCAATCTCACATGTCAAGGAAATTACTATGCAGATAAATAAGACAGAGAAGAAGGAGGAGATAATGTTTCTCCAAGATTTAGCTCAGAGAAAAAATGGAAAAAAGTACCTGAACTGACAAAGAAAAGCAAATCTCTGGGAACAAGAACAATATAAAGTGAAAGCTATACATCACAGAACTCAAACAGCACAAACTCTAAGAAATAAAACTTCAATAAATAAAACAGTAAAATAAATCATTTACTTTATGCAGGGGAAAAAAATGAAAAGTTAAAATAAAGAACAAGAAAAGGTAGGGAAAAAAAAAAAAAAAAAAGGACTGGTAACAAGAGCAATAGGTAAACCAGCCTTCTTAACTTTACTGTTACTTTTTCAATTGTAAAAGATGAACAACTAAACTGAACCATGTTGAAAAATATTCACAGATCTAAAACCAAAATAAAAAGGGACTCTTTAATAGACAAAAAAAAAATTGCAAGAAAAAGTAACTCATTAAAATATAAGATCCCACAAGACAAATGAGATTAAAATGGTTTGAAAAGAAGAGTAAATATAACTAACCCCATGAGATTGACTCTAAGATTGACTTTAAGCTGGACAAAGAGGTCATAGAGCTGTCCAAGGTCAGCAGCATTGCCATGAGAGTAGAGTAAAGTGAGTCTAGCATAAGGGTTTTTCAAGTAAAAAGCAACAATCTTGTTGCCACTCTTTGTATCAATCAACAAAACATCCAATGAACTGTCATCAGCAGCAAGAGGCAGAGCAGGCATTGAAGAAGAAGAAGAAGATGATGATGATGAAACCACAGTGAGCTTTCCATTGTCACGTTTCTTGATCTGGTATGTTGGTGGTGATGGTGGGAAAAATGCAAACTTTGCAGCTAATTCAGAAAACATACACCCCATTAAAAATCAACACAAGTACCCCAACTCAAACTCATTCAAGCTGCCTAATAAAATACATCTGGGTTTCATTTAAGTGAAGTTTTGTTGAAGCTGGGGAGAGAATGTCTCTTAAGGAAATAATGGCTTTTTGGCTTCTTCACTTGGAAAATGAGTTGAGTTGAGTTGAGTTGAGTTGAGTTGGGCGAGTTCATATGTGTTGTGAGTGTGCATGACTTCAATTGTGTCAGTTTGCACAGGGACAGGCAGGTCAATATTTTTTTTTCTTCTCAATCTGCCAAATCTGCTAACTCACCATTATTTATTTTGGCATTTTTTCGAGTTTTATGCTTACTCTCTTTAGTCTACCAACTACCCAACTCTCTTTACTTTTATGGAACATGTTAGTAGTTAGGCGTGATTTTATGGTGTACGGTTCAATATCTCATATTTAAGATCTTGGATTTTAATTCATTAAGTGCGTTTTTTTTGTAAGAATTTGAGACAATCGAGAGTCTTACCTGAAATATTAATATTCATATATCCGATTTATTTAATTAACGGAAATAATTTATTTTTTTTATATTTCCTAAATTTATGTGCTTTCATGTGGATCTCATTTCATACGAGAATTTTATTTTTATTTAAACGAAAATATCATTATGTACCGATTCATCTAACACATGAATATATAAAATCATCTACTTACACACCACTAATATACTTTTGTCATCTCTACCTATTTATTGCATGTGTACTATCTTAGGTGAAAAATCCACCAACTTATTCAATTAATTATCATACTAAAAATAGAAAAATACATATTTCAAATATTAAAAAACAATAACATTATATTAAAATATATATTTTCTGTATTTTTTAATATCAACACAAATTTCAATCTAGCATTACTTGTCTGCTAGTAGCTAGATTGCGTAGATCATTAAACGAGGAAGTGAGCGGTGACTCGAAACTTGCTGTGATTTATTTATACTGTTATGTAGATTTGGTTTTATTTTTACATCATATAAGCTAAACCCAACAACAGATTCATGGTTACATTTTTTATAAGTTAATTTATAAATTATAGAACAACGTAAGAATATAAATTAACGTCAAAAAATAATTCCATATCGGAGATTATAGTTTTATGAACGTTAATACTAACGTTAATTTATCTGTAATGATAACATTATTGTTCTATTGACGGCCAACGCTCTACTAAACGGCCCTAGATTTGAAAAAAGATTATTATTTTTAATCCCATATGCTTTGCCTTGGTTTCTAAGATGCCATCAATTGTTTTGTTGAGAGTCACTGAAGAATCATTATTAACACTTTAGACATAATCATAGTAATGTGAACTCCTCATTGTTATAGTGAATCAAGGTCAACGTAATACTGCTTGGGCAACTGGCCTGGAGACAATAAGCCACAAATTATGCTCAATTAGCTAACAATGAAAGTTAGATTTTAGTTGTTTTGAATTTTATGAGTTTTATATAAATTTTTAATATTGATCATTTATTGATTAAAAACAAATTATATTTTATATTTAAAAATTATTATTATTATTATTATTATTTTAAATTTAAATACAAATTTTAAACTAAATTATAAACTCAACCAAGTAATTATCTCGACTCCAAAGAGAGCGCGAGCCCTCTCTCGGTAGGGGGATCGGCACTCTTCTTCAAACTTTCTCACAGAAACTCGTGGGCTCGGGGAGAGATATGTCGCTCTGGTATCCCAACTGGCTTGACAATCCCGCTCTTTCTTTAATAAAGAAACTTTTGGAGAGGAGAAGGCATAGAAGAAGACGTCCAACCCGAATCCATCCTTACGGAAGAAGGGTGGGATATCCGAAATTGAATCTTTATGAACATGCACTGGGATATCTGAAACGGAATCAAGCTGTGAATTCTATATTCGAAATTGCGATCGGATCTATTCATTAAAATGAATATTATCGGCCCGTTTTTTATATTTGATGGAAGCCAACTAGCTTTATATTAATTTTTACATTCATCATTTAGGATTTACTATTATCATAACTTTACCTCTGCCTCAGTAAATTTGTGAAAAAGTACAAGCATCCATGGCCAAACCAAACTCTATAGATTAACAAATTTCATCAATGAGCTGTCCATGGTACTTGATCTGACAAAGTGTTATTGCCTTATTGGGTTCCTTTTTTCTCCTTTATTTAAAAATAAAAAATAAATAAGGGCTTTCTATTTTAATGTTTTTACAAGTTCTGTGGATCAGTGAAATTTGTTGGTCTTCATAATAACTAAAAGGGCATTTTTTTAGTTATTATTATATATA
Source organism: Zanthoxylum bungeanum (assembly GCA_019454045.1). Taxonomy (NCBI): domain Eukaryota; kingdom Viridiplantae; phylum Streptophyta; class Magnoliopsida; order Sapindales; family Rutaceae; genus Zanthoxylum; species Zanthoxylum bungeanum. Next base: position 36,993 of record SKCR01043071.1, read on the forward strand.
TTTTCTTATCTCGGTTAAAATACAATTTACTTATGTAGTTATTTTATAATAAAGAATCTCTCATTTTATTAAAATAATGACTAAATAAAATGAACAAAATAAAATTTTTAATATAGTAAAAGACAAACATTACATTTTTTGTTTGGGCATTAATTAGGGATAGCGAGTGGATTTTGATACGGATTTATATAAACCAAACTAATTCACGCTCATAAATTAAAAAAACCAAATCCATCAAATATCCATTACGAGTTTTATTTTTCATTACCAAACTCACCCATACTAAAAAAAAAATATATCAGACCTGCGTTAACGTTTGACATATTTTTAACGGATTCTTAAATTCAAAACACTTATTCAATAAAAAATGCATTGAATCGAAATTTGTTAAATATAATAAATATGTAAAAAAAAAATGCATACAATATCGAAACTATAATACTTAGGCTGAGGCTGGTAGAGAGTATTGCATTGAAAGTATAAGTTAGCTTATAAGTTGTGGAACAAAAATTAAAGTATAAGATAACGTTGAGAAATAATCTCATGTTGTGAGATTATGGGTGAGTTTGGTAGAGAATATTGACAGAGTATAAGCTAGCTTATAAACTATGAAACAAACGTTAGAGTATAAACTAACGTCAAAAAATAATATCATGTTGTGAAATTATGATTTTTGTAATGTTAACTTACTCGTTTGGTGGAGCGTTAAAAAACTAGCATTAACGCTCCACCAAACGAGCCCTAAGAGTCACATTAACTCCATCTCAGTTTGCCTCCATCATGCAACACGTGTACTTACGATTGAGAGTGAGAGAGAAACCGTTGTTTGAGACTTTTGCTCATGCCCTATTTTATAATGTACCGTTTGGTATAAAGTTTATGAACTTATAAGTTAGGATTTAAATGTTATACCAAATATAAAATTAACGCTAATTTATACTCTTATAAAATTATTTAATACATCAATTTCTCCTCCTTATATTTTAAAGATGGAGAATGATTATTATAATAAATTAATTTGGCAATTAATCTAAATATGGTTTGAATCAAAATTACTCTAAAAATTAGGTTTTTGGTCATTTTTAATAAAAAAAAAAAAAAGGAGACATTGGATATCTATGAGGTTTTTCTATTTACTAAATCGACCAATTACCTACAAAATATACTAAATTTTAGTCATGTTAGGTAGATTTTTTTTGAAACGTTGAAAATTTCAACGTCAAATTACTCAATTCGATTTAAACAGAGTAGATAAATCACTAACTATCCCAAATTCTCATAAAAATACACTTATATATTTAAATTCATGACATGATAATTAAATTTTAAATCCTTCACTAACAAACCACACTGCTCATGTAGGATAGATACATGCGAGTTTGTGGACCATTTATATCTTCAACGAGGAAATTCATTTTTATTTGCTTATTGGGTATGAGCAATAAAAAAAAAAGGGTAAAAATGTAAAAGTGACCCTATAACTTTCATGTTTTTTCATTTAAGTCCGTTAATTTTCAGTTTTGTCAATTCAGTCCTCTAACTTTCAATTTTTGTCAATTCAATGTTCCGTTATAAATTCATCACTGTTGCCGTTACAAACAGCAAAGTAAACGTATTTTGCATGTTATTTAATTAATACCCTCATTTAGAAAAGATAGGCAGACAGAGGAAGCTAAAGCAAAGTAAATGTATTCTGCTTGCATCTTCGAGCTATTTTTTTGTCAAAAACACATATCCAAAGTTCAATATGACTTTTTGTCAAAAAATTATAAAAATTATAACTAGTGCTAATAACGAAACTATGTATTTATTATAAGAGATTAAAATAATCAAATGTTTTACCTACTATATTTAGACTCGAATCGAATGATTCGATTGTGTTATATCCAATCCTTCAAAAAAAAAACATGAGACGATACATTTTACACTGCAGTTGATCAGTGGACCCTAGCGACAGGTGTGGAAAATAATTATACATAACTTATTTAGCAAAAACTTAATGGTTAGACCAATACATGCGATTGCACAGAATCAAAAGTATTGGTTGTCATCAAATGTAATGCCACATCATCCGAGAATGCCATCATGACACTCAAAAGATGGAGAAAATCTATCATACAACGGAGGTAGATTTTAGTAAATGACATCAAATGTGATACCGCGTTATATGATAGATTTTCTCCATCTTTTGATTCGATGGAGAATAACACAATCGAATCATTCGATTCGAGTCTAAATATAGTAGGTAAAACATTTGATTATCTTAATCTCTTATTAAAACACATATCTTCGTTACTAGCACTAGTTATAATTTTTATAATTTTTTGACAAAAGGTCATATTGAACTTGTGATATGTGTTTTTGACAAAAAATAACTCGAAGATGCAAACATAATACGTTTACTTTGCTTTAACTTCCTCTGTCTGCCTATATTTTCTAATTGAGAATATTAATTAAATAACATGCAAAATACGTTTACTTTGCTGTTGCCGTTATTTGTAACGGCAACAGTGATGAATTTATAACGGAGCATTGAATTGATAAAAATTAAAAGTTAGAGGATTGAATTGACAAAACTGAAAGTTAACGGACTTAAATGAAAAAACATGAAAATTAGATGGTTACTTTTACATTTTTGCCAAAAAAGAAATAGCGGGTACAAGTGATAAACATGTCCCACGCGCAGTGCTTAGGGTGCAATCCAAACGCTTAAAATCAAAACAACAAAAAAGAAGTGGGCCCCAAGAATTCCCTGACCTGAAAATGAGCTGTTATCTCAACAGCTTGAAAGCAGCGGACGGGTGGGGGGTGTGCAGAGCGTGGGCCGCACATTCCACATTAATCACGTGAAGGTGGTGGCAGTGCAGTGTTTTACGTTCAATCCCAATATTGATTTGTCATTTGACTTTCATTGAAAATCTGAGTCATGGATTGGGACCCATCATCATCCCCTTTGATGAAATCATGAATGATGGCGATGGAGTCCTCCTCTAAAATTTGTGCCGTTAGATTTTTGATTTAATGGTTCAGATTTTCAAATTTAATTTTGTTTCTTTAAAAAAGATTTTGTATATCTAACGGCCATTATGACCCCACCTGTCCTCCCATGCTTGGCTTCCAGCCTTCCACGTGTAACCTTAGGGTTGCCCCTCGTAAGCCAGCTTTGTTGTGGATAATAGTTTTTTTTTTTTTTTTTTCGTGTGGAAATAGCGAATATCTGAGAGCTATTTGCGTGAGATTTATATTCTTTAATTTTTTTTTAGGGTAAAATCAAATTATCTATATAATAAATTATTTTTTTAAATATAAAATATATTTTAACGAATTTTCAATTTTAACATAGAGATAATCCTCTTCATGGCTTTTATCTCCTTTGCTTTTTTAAAAAAAAAACACTCTTATGTGAGAATTTCACTGATTTTTACGATGCTCAAATTATTTTTCTCTAAAAAATAAAAAATTATGAGACCATAAATACTAGGTGGCCAGAGGTAAATTTTGTTTAATTGTGATGCACTTACAAGGACATATTGGTCTTTTAGCAAATATTTTCTAACATATCCTTAATTAATGATCAAATATTTCATTCATTTTTTAAAAAAAATTTAGTATATTTTCGAATAAAACATAAAAATCAAGTGGACATATGATAATTTCCCTTCATTTGAATTAACTATTTCACATTCAATAGTAAAAACTGCTACACTCCTAATTTTACTTCTAGTAACTGGCTCTAAAAAATAAATGGGTAAAAAAAAAAAAAATACAAAAATACAATAGCGTGTGAAAAAAAAAGGGGTCTATAAATATAGCTATATGCACAATATTATTTTAAAATAATTGGAGTATCGACATCGATGTCTTTTACTCTTTAGTCCCAAATGGGCGTGATTTGGTGGTGTAGTAAAATATCTCATCTTGAGGTATTGGATTCGAATATAGGGAGCACGTTTCTTGTAAGAGCCTGAGACAGCCGGATGTTTTACCTGCTCCGTTTAAGCCCGAAAGAGGTGATTTGGCCGTGAGATTTCCAACGATTTTTTTTTAAAAAAATGTATTTACTCTTTATATTGTCAATTCATTTATTTTTAAAAAATATAGGGTATCAATGTAATTTTAAGAATATTATTACTAGGGGTGGTAATTTGCGAATATGAGTTTCAAAAAATGGATTCGTATAATAAATGGGTCAATTTGATTCGATTCGTTTATTAAACGAATCGAATACAAATTTAAGTTCATTGATTCATTTATTCATTTAAGATTCATTTTATTATTTTCTTTTACTAGTTATTGTTATTTTTCAATTAAGATTCGAGAAATTATGGCTAATTACCATATAAAAAATAATATTGTCGATATTTGGTGAGGTATTTTAGTAAATATATTAATTACATATTTCACACATATATATATATATATATGAATAATTAATGTAAATAAATTATGGTAAATTATGTTGTTGAATAATATCATGACTAAACGAATATTCGTATTCGATTCCTTTAATAAACGAATCGAATACGAATTCATCACATTTTGATTCGATTTATATATGATTCGATACAAATTCAATTCGTTGATTCGTTTTGCCACCCCTATTATTACCCCCAGTCCTCATAAATTATACGAGATTTGGGATTCTCCAATAAATTTATGCCCTATATTTTATTTGTCTTTATATATATATATATATATATATATATATATATATATATATAT
>SKCR01043072.1:0-41953 GCA_019454045.1 Zanthoxylum bungeanum
AGACTGGACCCTTCCATTTGAGGTAATTACGATGCTAGTGATTTTTCTGTAGGAGCAGTTTTGGGACAACGCAAAGAAAGATTTTCCCAACTATTTACTACTCTAGCAGAACTCTGAATGAAGCTCAACTCAACTACACAACCACTGAAAAGGAGTTGCTTGCAGTTGTGTTCGCTTTTGACAAATTCTACTCTTATCTGTTGGGTCCCAAAGTGGTGGTCTACACAGATCATTCAGCACTCAAATATCTGATCACGAAGAAAGATGCCAAACCTATATTGATCCGTTGGATACTTCTTCTATAAGAATTTGACGTGGAGATTCAGACAGGAAATGGACAGAGAATCAGGTGGCAGATCATCTATCGAGGCTCGAGAATGGAGAAACAGCTGACAAAGATCTGTCAATCAAAGAAAATTTTCCAGATGAACAACTGTTTGCCATGAAACAACAGGAAGTCCCTTAGTATGCTGACTATGTCAACTACATTATGTCAGGAAAATGGCCGTTGGAATGGACAACTCAACAACGGAAGAAGTTTTTCAAAGAAGTCAAGCATTATGTCTGGGATGAGCCTTATCTGTTCAAACATTGTGCTGATCAATTATTGAGACGATGTGTTCCACAGGAGGAGGTCAACAGTGTTCTGCAGCACTGTCATTCATCACCATATGGCGGACACTTCAGCGGAAACAAAACTGCAGCCAAAGTCCTTCAATGAGGTTTATTCTGGCCCACTCTTTTTAAAGATGCTTATCTTTTTGCTTTTCAATGTGACAGGTGCCAGAGAACGGGAAATATTTCCAGGAGAAACGAAGGACCGTTGCAAAATATTCTAGAAGTGGAAATATTCGATGTGTGGGGTATAGATTTCATGGGACCGTTTGTTCCATCATTCGGAAACCTGTACATTCTGGTTTTTGTAGACTACGTCTCCAAATGGGTTGAAACAATTGCATTGCCATCCAATGATTTAAAAGTGGTGATCAAATTCCTGAAAAAGAACATTTTCACTCGGTTCGGAACACCTCGTGCAATCATCAGTGATGGTGGCTCTCATTTCTGCAACAGATACTTCGATGCACTCATACCCAAATACGGAGTTACTCACAAGGTTTCCACAGCATACCATCCACAATCAAATGGACAGGTTGAGGTTTCAAACAGGGAAATCAAAAGAATCCTAGAAAGAACTGTTGGATCAACAAGAAGGGACTGGTCAACAAAACTAGATGATGCATTATGGGCCTACCAGACAGCTTACAAGACACCCATTGGTATGCCCCATATCGATTGGTGTTTGGGAAAGCGTGCCATCTGCCAGTTGAGCTTGAGCACAAGGCGTACTGGGCACTAAAGAAGTTGAATTTTGATTCACAAGCTGCATGAGAGAAAAGACTTCACCAACTCAACGAAATGGAGGAATTTCGCCTACAGGCTTATGAGAATGCCAAATTGTACAAGGAAAAGACCAAAAAATGGCATGACCAAAAAATAGTGCACAGACAGTTGGAACCAAGGTAGCAGGTGTTTTTGTACAACTCGAAGTTGAAACTTTTCCCTGGAAAGTTGAAATCTATGTGGTCAGGTCCATTTATGATCACTCAGGTTTTACCTTATGGAGCGGTTGAGTTACTGGATCCCAATACCAACAACACATTCAAAGTTAATAGTCAGTGTGTCAAACACTACTGGGGAGAATCATTTGAGCGATAAAAAGAAAGTGTTACACTTTCAGATCCAGCTTAACGTTCGAGAAGTCAAGTCTGGCTGACGACTCTAAACTTAGCGCTAGTAGGGAGGTAACCCATGCAATTTTTGTATATATTATGATCTGGTGTGTTTTATTTTTGTGTGTTTAATTTTTGCAGGTTTAGTCATTTCAAGATGGAAGAAGCTCTCGCAAATCTTCGCAAGTAATTTCCTTCCCTCCCTAAAAAATCTCTGATGAAAGTTTACAAAGCTCGCTTAGAACGGATGAGGTTACTGATGATCAAAGGTATTCCTACTGACATTCGTTGGTTAATTGAAGCACATGTCCGATTGGCAGGTGAGTCTTCTGACTCTTCTATTTCACATCTGCCTGGTTTAGGAAAGAGCACATATGCTAAAAAGAGAATAGCCAAAAGAATGTGTGTTTGTTATAAATGTGCTCGTATGTTTTGTAATACTCGTTGTCGTTCTTTAGGAATGGTGTCTGATAACCGCGAAGATAAGATTAATTTCATTAGGGATGGCTTGAGTAAGGAGTCTTTGGATGGAATATCTAAAACTCTTGAGACGCATCCCAGTGGATGTGTGTATCATGAAATTCGCATGTTATATGCACAATTCCAAAAGGAAAGACAACTGTTAAGTCTCGGGAATCTGACTCAAAAAGACCATGTTTTCCAATTTATAAGAAAATTGGATGGGAAGCTTGTCCCTGACGTATAGACGTCAATCAAGCCGTTACTTTTCTTGTAAATATTATATCTCTTTGTCTTTTCTTAATAATTGTGATTTGTTTTGTTGTTTTTCTTTTGTTTTCTCCGACAGGATCCAGACCTTTTTGACTATCACGATATTATTTCGCTACTAATCGTCCTCTGGAATATACTTGTGCTATTTTTACTCCCTTTTCAAGTACTATAAATTCAGCCCGTCATTGCACTTTTGAAGGCATCCAGAGTTGAGAAAGAGATACATAAAAAAAATTGGAAGCCACTTCAAGAAGACGAGTTGAAAACATCTGTGTGTTTTGCGGTAGTAGTGTTGGTGTTATGCCACAATACGTAGAAACAGCACAAGAATTGGGTCGAGTCTTAGCTGCAAGAAATATGCACTTAATATATGGCGGAGGCAATCTTGGACTTATGGGGATCGTTTCAAAGGCCGTACAAGAAGGAGGCAGTCACGTTTTGGGAATCATTCCAAAACCCTTGGCAGAGGAAAATCTTATTGAACCATCAAACGGAGAGGAAACTGGTCGTGCCAGGTATGTCTGAACGACTGGTAGAAATGATTAACAGTATTGATGCTTTTATTGCTTTGCCAGGTGGATTGGGTACATTGGAGGAAATTTTTATTGTGCTATCTTGGGCGAACCTGAACATACACCAAAAACCAATTGGGATGTTTAACGTTGATGGATTTTATGATTTTCTTTGTGTATTTCTTGATGATGCCCGGAGAAATGGGTTCGTGTCAAAACCTTTGAAAGAACTCATCTTTACTGCCAGAACTGCTCCGGATCTAATTGACCAACTCTTAGCCTATGAACCACGAGTTGACCCTATCCTTTCAAAGATAAATTGGTCTGAGGACGATCGTGGTAAGAGGCGTCATGTTAATCTGGATCTTAACCTTTAATTTCCTGTAGATTTTCAGCTAACCAGGTACGACCTTCTTAACTCTCCTTTTACTGTTTAAGACATTGGGGACAATGTCTCATTTAGGTTTGGGGGAGGTAATTAGTTAATTAGTACCTTGTTTTTAGTTTGTGTGTTTCTTTTTTTTTAGTCCAAAAATTTTCGAAAAATACAAAAAAAATTGAAAAATTTTCAAAAATTACAAAAATATTTTGTGTTTTTGTGTTTTTATTTGGACTAAAATGGTGAAATTGGTAAGAGATGGCTGAGTAAGGAGTTTCCACTCCTGAGACGTATCTCAAGCCTATTTTTGAAATGAGTTAATTTTTGTTTATTTCCTTTTAAATATTTAATTGTAAATTCTCCATAAAATTGACTAAAATAGATCTTCATATGTTCAGTTAGCAGATATTATCAACATACATAGTAACATACAGACATGAACTAAAATTGAAAAGTTTGTAATATTCAGTGCTCTAGTTTAATTGGAGGAAGCATCTAAAAAAGCAATGGAGTAAAAAAAAAAATCTAAGATCCGAGTTATTAAGTCTGTAAGGGTGTTTTAACACCTAGTGCCCTAAAACCAACTGTTTGGGAGTCACTGGCCCAAAGCTCGCTACATGGATCAAAGATGCTGCAAAAATATATATATATATCTCTGAAGTCTGAGTAATTAAGTCCGTAGGGGTGTCTTAACACCTGTGCCCTAAAGCCAACTGGTTTGGGAGCCACCGACCTAACACTCGTTACATAGATGGAAGATATTGTATATAAATAAAAAATAGAGAAAAATCAAAGAAAAAATCAGAAAAATCAGAAAAATTATTCCATTGCTGAAAAAAGGTGTGAAATCTGATAGAACTTTAGGACAAAAATAATACTCTCTTATCAACTGCACTTATGACTGTTGTGGGTAAAAATGAGTTGTTTAATATTTTGTTGGCTGTGTATATGAAGAATGGTAAAAATAATCGGAGAATTTACTTATTCGGTAATTTAGAATGAAACAAAACAACTAGTAACTTGGAGTAGAAGTTTCACCTGATTAGTCACTAACATCTTTATTCTCTTTTTGCTTGTCTTTTTGCTTTTGTGTGCATTAGTTTCTCTACTACCTTTTTACTTTTGTAAATTGTTTGTGGGTATCTTTGCTGTAAACTCTCACAAGACTACAACTCGTCCACTAGGGACACCTAGGGGTTTAAAGGCTTACTGCATACGCTAAATGCAACCGTGATCCCTACGAAAGTGGCTTAGTTTAATTTTAATTGTTTCTTGTATTTTATTTTGTTGTTTTGCTGGAGGACTAGCAAAATGTTAGGTTTGGGGGTATGATGAGCGGAAAATATATCAATATTTACCGCCCCTTTTACTTAATATTTTGTTTAGTTTCTCGGGTTTGATGAACGTTTTGATATGTTTTGTTTATTTTGCAGATAAAATAATATTGGGACTTAATGAAATCATTTAGGACGAAATATGGATCAAATAAGGGCAATTATTGGACTTGATATTTTAATTTTGGAGATTGGAAACTTGAAATGGCGTTTTTTACGAAGTGCAGTTTTGGAAATTCCAATTTTGCACATCTGTTGTATTTTGGGCATAACCTTTTTACTCCTATCGGATTGAGCTGATTCAAGTTCCAGATTAAAGAGGACTCAAGGATCTACAACTTTTAAAGACAAAATAATTTCTAATTCTGACGATTTCATGCCCTAAATTGATGAACCATCCAGAAGTGTGTTGTGTGTAATTATTAAAGTCACTTTCAATCATTTTCAAAGCAAAATAATAAATTAATAAATAAATAATAAAAATTATCAAATCATCACCAAACAAGATAAGAGATAGTGGAGAAATTAATAATGGATTTGGTGGAGCAATTAGTGGAGCAATTAGTGGAGCAATTAATAATTGATTTGGTGGATGATTTGATGGAGGCAAAATTTTGCCTATAAATACCAAGCCATTTCATTTGTAAAATTCATACTTTCTTCTAAGGAATTCCTTAAGAATACTAAGAAGATTGTATCTTGTTTGTTTATTTACAGCTTTCAGTAATTAATTTCCGTTTTTGCACTTTCTTTTCTTTACTTTTCAGTTCTTACTTTCCGCAATTTACTTTTACGCACAGTACTTTTCTTTCTTTAATTTCAGCATTTACTTTCAGCAATTTACTTTCAGCAATTTACTTTTCAGTAATTTACTTTCAGCATTTACTTTTCAGTAATTTACTTTCAGCATTTACTTTACTTTCAGCATTTAATTTTCAGTATTTAATTTCAGCATTTACTTCTGTCATTTACTTTTCAGTATTATACTTTATGTCTTTTATTTTATTTAAGTTTTTTTTACTACCCGTAAATATGTGTCGTAACTAAGCCAATTATTTAGGGTTATGATGAAATCCAATATCACTGGTTTATAAGGGGTTAAATTATAGTTTGGGTATTTAAAGTTTTACTTATTAAGTCTTAAGCTTAATACGTCTTGTTAATTGGCCACTAATAAGATTGATGTGGTAAATCTAAAATAAACTAGACATAGGGATTTTAGGTTTCAGCTTTAGACTTAATAGCCCACGATCTTCCTTGAGGATAGATAACCCTTTAATTGATTTCCTTACAGGATAGACATATACCTGTCGGGCGAGGGTAGCCATAATTGGAACTTAAACTTAATGAATCCAGATAATTTGGTTGACATAGACATATGGTTCAATTGGGTTAAACTGGGTATTTGCGTCTGACCATCGACAGAGGTTTTTGCATAATTTAGTGTTCCAGGTTAGTAAACCGATTTATTACACAAACATAAAATAACCACTTCATCTTAAAATGATATTGGAAGAAATCAAAACCGTAGATAGTTTTTAATATTAAATTTTCTTAAAACCTACTTTCGAACAGTTTTATTTACTTGTTTTTAAATTTAGAATCGTCACCATTTCAAATCAATCAAACAACCTGTTAGATACTAGTAATCATTTGACCTCATAAAATTAATAGATTAGATATTAAGTCCTCGTGGGATCGATATTTTTATACTACTTGAACGATACGTGAGCTTGCGTTATACGTGTGTGCTTACGCCGGTCAACTATGCCTAGCTGTCCCAGCTGTTCGATGTCAGCAATCATCTGCGAAACATAGTGTTCAATAGATGTACCCTCTGACATGCGAGAGCGTAAGAGCTTCTTCTGCAATTCGTACCTCTGCGATCTAAGGTTAGATCGGTGAATGTCCCTCAATTTCAATATCATTTCATAGGGATCCAATCCCTTATTTTGACAACGAAATTGTGGGGTCATTGCAGCAAGCATGACGGATTGAGCAGTTGAGTTGTCATCGCTATGAGTCTTCCAAAGCTCAAGCTCAAGCGGGTGCTCAATTCCGGGCTTAGGCCCGAGAGGTCTCTCTATTGTATTGAGCATCTTTTCAGCCCCCAGGACAATCCTGAGGTTCATATCCTAGTCAGGAAAGTTCGCACTATTAAAGACATTTTCGCCATGATAATGTCTCTAACGTTGATCTTTCCGGCCATCTTAATTGCAATAGTCTAACTATTCAATTAATGATTTTGGGTACAGTCCAACTGTTACAAAAAAAATAATAAAATATTAGTCCAACTAATATAAATATATAAATTGACGAAAATAATTTGAAAGTGCGTATTTGGCAAGTATTTGAACGAAATTGCAAATTCAATACTAGCCTCCCACTATTTTTTGGCGAGCCTCTAACCCTCTGTTGAGTACTCGGGAAACCTAGTTTCCTAGTGGGCTAGGATCTCGTTAAATAACACACAACCTTGACTTTGGCCAACAAGTTGTATGATATTTAACTAGGTAGATCTCTAAGATCAATTGGATCCCATCCAATTTCTAGATCCAGTAGGTGGACCTCAAAGTCCGAAACATATATACAATATATATATATCAATATATCAAATATATTTCCTAACCATTTCCTCTGAATCAACTAAGACTTGGCTTTGGCTAAACAAGCTTAATGATTCCAGTTAAGCGGGACCCATTGATAGTGGGAAAGCTTCGTAATCCATGTCGAAGAATAAGAAGTGACCTTGACTTTGGCCAACAAGTCAAAACTGCCCAAGACATGCGATATGGAACAAAGATTTCATGGTTCAAACACATCCGTGATGGACATTGATCTTGACTTTGGCCAACAAATCAATGCCAATCTTGGATCTTGAGAGAGAACCAATCAATGGAAGGAAATCGCTTAATATTGTATTGAGGATTTTTCGCGTAAATTGGGAACCAATTTATTATCTTTGATTAGGTCTCATCATACACCCTTAAGCATGCATTCTAAAAGCATAATAAGGCGTGAAATAAATAATAATGATATGCGGATGGATATTCAACAAATTGTTCCTAGAACAAATCTCTCCATTTCCTCTCCCCGGCTAGCACTATTCTAACTTCTACCCAATTACATAATACAATAAGAAACCTCATTAACATTGAGGGGAATTGGTGAGAAGAGAAATACAAAGAATAAAGAGATAAAAGGCTGGACACGCATGTCCAATTTAAATAAATTCTAAATTTATTAAAACAATTTCCAAAATTACCCCCACCCTTCTAATATCCATTTGATATACATTATTCATACAATACATCCATGTATTCACACAAAGCATGTTATTCAATCAATCTAATCCAATTAATTAATCTTTGAATTAATGATCATCCAATGTTCAAACAACGATTTGATTTGCGCGAGTCCAACTCGTTTAAGAATAAGTACTCAAAGTACATATTCTTGAATTATATCGAACTATAATTTTAAATCCAATTTAATTTGTATTCAATACTAATTTTAATTTAATTCCAAATTAAATAATTACACTTATTATAGTGCCTTTTAGATTTAGATTCTAAATCTAATCTTTATGGGTCTCAAAGGCCCAATTAACATCCAATGTCAATTTAATTAAAGTCCAATGATCTTTTAGTTAATTCTTAAGGCATGAGCTTTGACCAATATGGATCAAACCCAAATGCCAAGGCCCAATTTAGGAATCACCCTATTTGCCATAAAATTAATTTTGGCCCATTAGGCCCAATTAAATAGTTAAAGGCCCAATTATTATATTTGGACTTTATGGAATGATTTTAGGCCCAATTTGGATCCAATCCAATTGTCTTAAACCAACTTGGCCCAACCAAGCCCATTCAGCCCAAATACAACAATATTAGCCCAATTCAAAATTAAAGACTAATTTATTTAATTACAATATTCAAATATCACAATTATTTTAATTAAAGTGTAATTAATATAATCAATTAATTAATCCAATGTTTCCAAAACATCAATTAAACTAATTAATCATGCTTAAATTAATCAACTTATGTCCAACACAAATTGAAGCAAAATCAATCAATTTCATGCTTCTCAAGTCACGGCAATATGCATAATTTATATCCAATTTTGATTTCAATCTAATTAAATCAACAATCAATATACACATCATGCTTTAAACACATCCAATGGTCTAAAATCAAAAAATTAACATGATCTATACTAGGGTTCATATTCGGCATTCTCAAGGAATTTAGGGAAAAATTATCCAATACATTTTTCTCAAATTTTAAGATGCATAAATCTAATTTATCATCATCCAAGCTCATCCAAACAATCAATTTGAAGAAATCATGCTCAAAACATAAAAACCCCAAATTAAAGTATATAATCCCCTAAACTCATTTCATGCTTAGAAAAGGCTATTGATACCATTGTTGGGTTCCTAGAACATGCCAAGGATCTTCTAATTCATGATTTCATGTGAATACTCAAAGAAGCTGCGGAAAAACTTACATTGATCGGTTTCGTTGGATGTTGAAAGTTAAAAAATTTTGATGAAGAAGAAGAGCTCCAAGCCTTTTCTTTGTGTTCCAAACTCAAGGATTGGTTTCCCTAACACCTTGAATGACTCCTTGAATGTGCTAGCAAGAAAAAATTTGAAGTAAAATTTCTAAGAAGAGAGAGGAGGCTCACGGTTTTGCTTGTTGGGGAGGAGAGAGTTTTTTTTAATTTTGTGTATTTGATTTTCCAAAAGTCAATTACCAATACCAAAATCAAATCTTGGTATATGTCATTCAAATGAAAAAATGTGTTTTACAAGTTATCAACCAAATCACCACCAACTTCAATCACCAAAAAGTAAATAAGTTGACTAATGATTTGAGTTGGTGGGCCCCACTTTAAAATTCAAAATTCGAGTGGGCTCGCTTAACACACTTCGGTCTTAGGTTCGTTTAATTCCGAATTAACAAATTTTCCATTGCGACATAATTAAATCTAATTTAATTAAATAATTATGCCCAGTAAAATTATTATTAAAGTCGCTTACGAATTATTTCTAAATTAATTCGTTCGCCCGAATTAAAATCCAGTTTTAATTCCGCGTTGAAATCTAATTTCAATCAATATATCGAATATATTATTTATTCGATTAATTCCAAATTAATCGTTCTCTCTCTTCTAATCGAATTTTATCCCATATAAATTATTGCCGTAATTAATCCTAGTAATTTTCTCTCTCTTATAATTAATCCTAGATTACTTTGTGTTCGAGTCAAACGCCATCGGTATTGTTTATGATATTATACTTTTGTTCGAGTCGACGATCGATAAGTATTTTGAAAATTTTGCATTTAAGATTTATTTTTTATTTACATATTTTATGTTTTGGGGGAAAAGGGATTTCAAAAGAATTATATTTTGATTTTGATATATTTCGATATTGTTTATGATATTATACGCTATTATATGTTTCCGTCGCGGCACTTGTATATGGTTTTTATAGTCTTATAATTTGATATGATATATTTCTGTCATGGTGCTTGTATAGGGGTTTTTCTAAATGCAGTGGGCTTACCCGACCCTTTGTCCGTGCGATTTGGGCATTGGGCACTTGTTTATGTTTCATCATGTTGAGTTATGTTGGATGCTCGATATGGATTTACGATAATAGATTTTGAATTATAGTAAAAGATTTTTTCAAATGTATTTTTGAAATGATTTTTGAAAGAGATCGTTTTACGTTTTCAATTTTGAATGATGACAGAGATTGACAGATTTCAAACTATCAACATCATAAGAGCATGTAGGATTATTTGTCACTTCTGGCCGTGACAATGGATTTATTTGTAGATATAAAGTTTATGTTCGTTACGAGAGTATGTATGTAAGTTTATGGTTAGTCACAGATCTTTTGGGTATTGTGATGGTTATGTATGTTATGTTGTCAGCCATACAAAATTATATGTGCGATGTGATATGTACGTATATAAATTTTGATATTGATATCGTTTATAGATATAATTTGGAATGACCTGATGTGAAATGAATGAGTTCCTTTTAGATTGTTAACGAAATGGATAGTATGAAATCCGTATTATGTTTTATTTTTGATACCGTATTTGATTGCTTGCAAAGAACTCATTTTATTTTCTTCGTTACTGATGATGCATATGATTGACTGTATGGAATTCGTGTTCGACTTTCTGTTTCAATGATGAATGACCTTGAAGCGGTTTGAGTGTGTTCCAATGAATGAATGTGAATTGAAATGACAGGTTTGGTTTGATTCTAATATGAAAAGTTTCATTCGTTTTATTTATTTTCAAATAGTATGAGTTGTCATGATGTATGAAATACATGACTTTTAAGAATGTGTAAAGTCAGAGGATTCCCGAATACGAGTAAGATTATAACGTACATGTTTTCAATTTCGAATGATCAGACGTAAGGATAAAGAAATTTCGAGGATGAATTTTTATAAGGGGGAGAAAATGTAATATCTTGAATATTTTCGGAATGGTTCTTAGAAGATTCCCGAATTGAAGTTTAGAATTTGGAACAAGATGCTATTCAGAAATAAGATTTTATATGTTGGAAAATAGATCAAAACGTTTTAAAGTGAAACTTTATCGTGTTGGAAAATGCATGATTGCGAGAACGGGTCTCTAACCCGACTACCCCTTGTACATTCAATATGTTGAGCAGGGGGCTCGTCGGCCACCACTACGGCCACCACCAGCCGGCAAGATGGTGTTGGTCGGTGTGTTGAGACTCTTTCTTGCCAATGATGGCCGGCGGTGATTCAGATATGCCGGCGAATAGCGAGGAGAGGAGGAAAATACGCTGAGTGAATTTTCTGATCCCGGCTCGTCGCTTCGTCTCAAGATAGATTTTCCCTTCCGTGCCCGGTTGCACACAAAACGAGGAAAAAGATTCAAATGAATATTGACCCACAGTGAACAGTAGCTCTGATCATAATTCCGTTAATTCCAGTGCGTTCGTGGGATCGTTTGGAGTCCATATATGCCCCCGGTAAGACCTCCCGGTAAAAATCCGCTAATGTTAAGTTTTCCGTTAAATGTTCGGATGTATCCAGTAGCTTCGTAGAGTAGAGTATTTATATAAATTAAATTGTTTGGGTATTATTATATTGAATATGAGCATTCAGTAGAATCTGAGTGAAAACGAAACGAGTTTGATCGATCCGATAAAATATGTAAGTTTTCGGTAAAAGTGGATTTTTGAGTATAAATATGTATTTTGTTTTGATAATAGTTCTGAGTTATTTATGATATTACGGATATATTTGGATAAATTTGGGTAGGTTCGGAGGTTTGTTGGAGCGTTTATGAAAACTTTTTTCGGAAGATTTTCCAAAAATACGTAAATCAAGAATTTAGGTGAACTAGTGGATTGGAATAATTTGTAATGGTATTTTAAAATTATTGAAACTGAAAACATTGAAAACGGACTTGATTTGGTTGTTTCGGAAAGATCCGGGATTTTATCATAGTTTATTCGAGAACTCCATAAGTCGTGTTTCTGATGGCATTTCGTCATTTGTTTTGATATATGTGACTAGGACCTGGAGTGCTCGCGAAGTCAAGTAAGTAACACATGCGATGAGAACTTAAATTGGTGATTTCATGTTTGATTTTAAATATATATATATATATATGATTGACATGTTAGGTTAAAAGATGATAGTTAAGGTATATTCTTGAGAACGAAGTTTGAGATTACGTATGGTTAGGATAATCGACTACCACATGTATGGATCCTTGTTATTGATATGATTTGAAGTGAGACATGAAATGGGCTTAATGTTTATGTGTATGTATGGATGTATGGAAGTGTATGAATCGATAGTAATATTTATTCGTATATGTAAATGTATGAGTATGTATAAGCATGTGTATAAGCATATGAACGTGTATTTTTATATGTATGAGATGATTGGATATCTATGATTTGGGTATAAAGGATCGGTAAAGGAAATAAGTTATGACTTCAGAATTTGTAATAGTACGTGTAGATGTGCGTCATTGGGATAAGTTTTTTATTGATTAATGTATACGATTTAGCGGTATAGAGGTTGAGTTAGTATAGGCTAAGTCTTCTCTGAGTGATGGAAGTTCGTGATTGATTGATTACGTATATGAATGGTGAATGTTGATTTATAAGTAAAGAATATTAGGATTGTAAAGGTCATGGTATCAGATTCGAAGTAATAAATATATTCATATGTTTCATATATATAAACGTATGTGTATGACGATTCTGAATGATTAAACAATGTTTGTCATGTATATGCTTGTGTATGAGAAATCATATAATGAGTTTTTGACACGTGATATGTATGTATGTGTGTATGTCTAATTGGTTAATGATTTCGTGGTGTAATAGCCGAGCTGATTAGGAAATTCATTCAGACGACATTCATCTCATACCTATTCTAAAATAGGTAATGAGTGTCGCACAAGCATTGTATGTGTGAGCCAGCTCATATGTATGTGTTGTCTTGATTGTTTATTCTTGGATGCCTTGACTGTTGTGTATGCTTGAGTTATGCGTATGTATGATAAATCATGTGATATGTATGGATGGTGTATGTGTGCATGAAATGAAAGAATGACATGTAAACCGGTGTGACCATAAGATGCTATAAAATATATGTACTAAGTTATATTGTATATACGTATATTGTGAAAGAGATACGAATGTTAAGTTATCATAAGGTTTTTGGTATTGAATAAAGTTTGTCAAGTGTTAAAGTAAATTTTTTTTGGTTGTTGTGATATTTTATATCGTACCGCACGTGTACGGTGTCAAGTTTTAGTATAAATCAGTGAAAGAGTGTCGAACCCACAGGAATTGCGTTAACTCGCACTAAATACTACAATTGATAATCCTACCTTATTTTAGATGATAATTAATAAAGATTTAATTAAATAAATAAATAAAAAAATAATAATTTGATATGAGGAACTAACACGATATAGATTCTAGATCCTGATTTCACCTAGTTGTCGCCTATGTATTTGTCATGCCAATTAATTTTTGTTCAGTTATATTGTTTATAAGTCAAGACTCCTAAAATATCCATTCCCTTCTCGAGTGCCGAGTGAAAATATCATCAATTATAGACTTTGATATCTCTATAAAAATCTAATAGTTAACAACTCGTTAGGTTTTGTGATTCTTTGTTAACTACTTCAAAGGAACTACAGATTTTCTCGAACTCTATAAAATCCTAGGTCATATTCTATAGATCCATTCAAAATCTCCTCTCTCGAGTGATAGATTCTAAACATGCATCATCATATTTGTGGCCAGCAAACACAAAGCATTAAACTCAAAAAAAATATAAATAAATCAATAAAACTTCATAACAAAATTAGAAAACAATACATGGTTCAAGCATCAGTTACATCATTCTCCATAATTAAGGAGTTTAGTTCATGACAATAGATAAAAACAATGATAAACAAGTCATGAATCTAATGGAAATCATTAGAGTTCTAAGAAAGAAATAAGATGATAAAACCCGAATTGAATCTCTTCCTCTTCGGATGTCAATGCCTTTGTCTCCTCTTGTTGCTCTTCAATCCTCCTCCTTGGATCTCTCTAAAATATGTATTCTTGTGTTTTATGTTGTGTATTAACCTCTTCTTGAGTTTTGGATGAACTAATGTATTTATAATGGAGCCTTAGTGTCATTGGGCATGTTAAAAACCCTAATTTTAAGTTTCTGGAACGTGTCAGGTACGTATGCCCCGCAGCGCCGCGGCACTGGTCAATTGGCGATGCGGCGCCAGTCTCTCTGGAATGTGTATGTGAATGCTCTGACGAAGGTAGGGGTGGGCAAAAAAACCGACCGAACCGAACCAAACCGGACTGAATTTACGATTTTTTTTCTAACGGTTCGGTTTGCGGTTCAGATTGGCCCACCCCAAAAGGTTTACGGTTCGGTTCAGGAGCTAATCCGAACCGCACCTGTTAAACCGAACCGAACCGTTATAATTAAAAAATTATATATTTTTATAAAAAAAAATTGTATTTTTATAAACAAATTTGTATTTTTCTTTTAATTTTATTCTATGTTTTCTTTTTATTAGTATGTTAATACTTTTATTCTTAAATTTGTTGTTAATATATTTATTTGTTAATACTTTTATTCTTCAATTTATTTGTTAATACTTTTATTCTTAATTTGTTGTTAATATATTTATTTGTTAATACTTTTATTCTTCAATTTATTTGTTAATACTTTTATTCTTAAATTTTTTGTTTTATGGTAGCATCATTATTCTTGAAAGTAAGATGTTTTATTTGTCTCTTAATTAGAATGATGGTAGCATCATTATTCAAGGTAATTTTTAAAAAATACAAGAATTAATTGTGCCTCATTTTTCAATCCTTAATGGAGTGTATGTGTTCCCTGAAGTCACAGCTTACACCCTAGCACTTCATACTATTTGTTGGATAGACTAGTTTTTTTTTTTGTCTTCAATTAAGTGGATGAAAATTTGTTTTAAATATAATAATCCGTAAACCGAACCGAACCAATCCGTAAACCGCTGGTTTAAAAAATTTTCAATCCGAACCAAACCGTTATTTAATGGTTTGGTTTGAGAGGTAAAAAATCCGAACCGTAAAATATGGTTTGGTTCGTTTTTTAGCAAAAACCGAACAAAACCGAATCGCGCCCACCCCTAGCCGAAGACGCCGCGGCGCCTGGACTTAGGCGTCGCGGTGCCAAAGTATCGGTACTTTGTATGGGATCGTGGGGCATTTGCAGGCACTGCGGCATTTGGTCTCACTCAGAAGATTTACGCCCTGGCGCCAGTGATAAGTTCTTCACTGGTGCTGCGCCTCGCATCCTGTGCTCCCGTGCACGTCAGATGCTTCCGAAAGTTCCCAAAATACTCGTATTTACTCCATTATTGATGTTTTAATGCTTCCTACAAATAAGACATGAAAGAATCTAAAAATACATTAAATGACTCGAAACATAACAAACTAATAAGTTAAGAATGCCATAATAAGTGGATATAAACCGCACTTATCAAACACCCCCAAACTTAAGATTTTGCTAGTCCCGAGCAAAAGACAAAATAAAAACTAAATTCAAATAAACAATTAAAAATAACTAAATTAACTAAGCCACTTTCGTAGGGATCACGATTGCATTTAGCATATGCAACAAGCCTTTAAACCCCTAGGCGGTCCTAGTGGACGAGTTATAGTCTCGTGAGGGCTTACAGTGACGACACCCACAAACGTCATTCACACACAATCATGTAAAAATATAAAAATAACAAAAGCATAGTCTCGATAGTTACACATAAAATTATCCTCAAATAGAGCTTGTAAATGAAATTAGAGAACCTTCAAAGTACGTAATTCAGCTCAGATCCAAGTTCCTGAATAATTCAACTAAGCTAGACTCATTGTGTGTGTGTGTAAAGGTTCATTCACAGCTTGACTCCTAAGTAAGCCAACTTAATGATTTCGTTTAAAAATTGGGATCGATAGGTCAAACCAACCTAGATATCTCAATTATGCTCTTTAATTGCTTTATTTTGTGCTCAATATGGTATGATTTTTCTTTTCTTTTTCTTGTCTCTTTTTGCACTTTTTTGAACTTTTTCTTTTCTTTTTCTCAACTCACCTACCCTTTAAGGTAGCATTTCTCCTCATGGTGGTCCTAATACTCGCCCATGGGTAGCTTCACGCTTATCGATTATAAGTGGTGTAGGACACATAAATCGGCGACGTTGTTCTAGGCTCGCGGCCTAGTCGGGAGTACGGAGTAGCCCACGGGGGAACTAAACCGGAGAAATAACATGGAGTCGCCACCCAGTGTGAACTGGGAAAATGATTTAAGGCCGCACTCACCCCTCGTAAGGGAAGACCTCAAACCATTGGGTTCGAAATGGTCCCTTACTTATGCCACTTGTAATGAATGGATTGGTGCAATAATATAACCAAGTCTACGCAACAATAACCTACATCTAAGTTTGCATGCATAAAAGTAAGTCGAAATAACGGCAAGCACACAATCGCATGCATACATTAAATCGCTAAGCATGGCAATGTAATAAATAATAATCTAAACGTAAACGTAGAAGAGACATAATCAATTTCCTAATGCGAAAGAAATAACTAAATCATGCTTGGAAATAATCAACTAATCATGCATAAAAAATAACATACTAACAACCTAATCATGCATAAAAGTAACATACTATTTCTAACAAACAACAATAAACATAAGATCAGATGACACGAAATATGTGTGTCTCTCAAGTGGTACGTGGCATTCTATCCCGAGTGTAGACCGCACTACCGTCCATTCAGATTTGGCTACGAAATTTACGTCCAGGTTTCCATCTGATATACCGCAAGAGATAACACATATTTCATTCATCTCATGGCCACAACTCACATAAAACTATAATACGCATGCGAAGAAATAATAATAACTAACGGAAGAAAGTGTGGGAATAAATAAAAAGGTGCCCTCAGGTCTAACCTATTAAGTCGTCTCTTGGAAGTGCGTTACACGGCCGTCGGAAGGGTTAACGCTCAGCAACTCCTCTGGTTCACTGGTTCAATGTTTTCCTTCACTGTTTCCCTGTTTTGGGCTACTGTTTTACTCTGTTTTGTAGCTATTTTTGCTATATTTTTGGTCACTATTTTGCGGTAATAATGGTTATTTTGGCTTACTATTTTGCGGTTGTTTAGGTGTGGGTTTCTGGACAATTTTGGGGTGTATTTCTCACTGTTTTGGGGCAGTTTCACGTGTGCATGGGTCCTTTATTTAGCCTGTTTAGTCGGTTGGTGAGGTGATGCATTAGTGGGGTCTTGAGGGGTGTTGTTCTTGTTCATTAGTGGGGCCTGAGTGGATGTTGTTGTATTTGGTCGATGTGGGACGTGAGGGTCGGTTTGAAGGGCTGTGTAGTCTGCAAGGTGCGCTTGTAGCTTGGGTACGTGGGCTGCTTTTTTGTATTGTTTGTTGGGTTAGTGGGGGCTAAAATGAGTTATGGTGTGGCTATTAAGGTTCTGCGATTAGGGTTTAATGGTTCATGTGGGGGAGCAGGCTTTGGTGTGTGTTTGGTGTCGGTCAGAGGGCTGTGAGGGGTCTTAATTGCCGAGAGAGTGAGCAAGGGTGAAGATGGCTGATGAGTGCGTGGGTGACCGAGCTACCTTCTGTGTGTTAGGGTTATTGTTTTTGTTTTAACGTGAAGAGGGGCTGTGTGGGTATCGAATGAGAGAGACCGAGAGATCATAGAGAGAAGAGATAGTGGATCTAGAGAGAAGGGCGTGAATGCTAATGAGGTTCTGCAATTAGGTTTATTATTGTTATGGTTTTTGAAAGAGAGAGTTAGTGAAGGTGCGTGTGGAATAAGAGAGAGAATTTGATTGTTTAATTAGACGAGAAATTGATTTTAGTCCTTAATAGTTTGGCATAAGTCCGATGATGAAATTGATTGCTTTAGGGTGAAATCTTAGAAACGATAAACTCTTGATGTGCTTTTATCTGATACTTTAAATGATTGATCTATGTTAGACTCGTAAGCACTTGATTATGGTTCTTAGCAGTGAAAACCTGAGTAGTTGGCAAAGTTACTAGTTGAAGAAATTATAGGTCGGTGAATAACCGTTCGCCTAAATGTCGATCCTGATTTGCTTATGTTATGATGTGTGGTATGGTTGAAAATAAAAGAAAAGTCTTTAAAGAAAATAATTGAACCACCTATAACCGATAAGCGTGAAGCTACCCATGGGAGAGTATTAGGACCACCATGAGGAGAAATGCTACCTTAAAGGGTAGGTGTGTTGAAAAAAAAAAGAAATAAAGAAAAAAAAAGAAAAAAAAAAGATGTTCAAAATGAAAAGAAAAAAGAAAGAGACAAAAGAGAAAGAAAATCATACCACATGGAGCACAGAAAAGCAACTGCAGGCATAATTGAGACATCTAGGTTGGTTTGACCCATCGATCCCAATTATTTGACGAAATCATTGAGTTGGCTTACCTGGGGATGAATCTGCAAAGGAACCTTTGCACACACACACTTTGAGTCTGGCTTAGATCATTTATTTAGAGACTTGGATTTGAGTTGCGTTGAATGTTTTGAAGGTTTTCTGGTTTCAATACTGGGCATTCTTTGAGGGCAATAATATGTGTAACTATTGGGACTATTTCGTAGCATGTGATATAATATGATGATGTAGAATGCCATATCATGTGGTCCATCTTGACCTAATGCAAGCAGCGGAGAGCAGAAAGCTAAATCAAGACTGGGGGCGACCAGTCTACCACCACGCAAATAAAGGACACAATGAGAACTTGAGCAAATGAGACTAAAGAGGACTGACCAATCACCATAAAAGAACTGGCAGAAGGAAACAGAAAACAGGCCTAGGGGGCGACTAAAGATTTTTGTAGGCCAGAGGCACCGAGGAGCACAAGGAAGGCCTAACCCATCGGAATAGGAAATACATCCATGCATACATGCATACACGTCACATACACGCATTTTTTGTTTTGTTTTTGTTCGCAGGTTTTGAAGAAAAGGAAAAAGTGGCAAAGACAATCAGTTTGGGGAATGGATCCCAGGGTCGAGGCCCACACAATCTACACAGTTCGGGAATAAATCCCAGGGAATAAAGCCCACATTCAGCACAGTTCGGAAACAAAGCCCACCATCAGTTCAGTTCGGGAATAAAGCCCACTCTCAACACAGATCGGGAACAAAGCCCACAATCAGTTCGAGAATAAAGCCCACAATCAACACAAGTTCGGGAACAAAGCCCCGGGAATAAAGCCCACAATCAACAGTTCGGGAACAAAGCCCACAGTCAACACAAGTTCGGGAACAAAGCCCGTAATTAATTCAGTTTGGGAATAAAGCCCACAATCAACAGTTCGGGAACAAAGCCCACAGTCAACATAAGTTCGGGAACAAAGCCCAGGGAACAAAGCCAATAATTAATTCAGTTCGGGAATAAAGCCCACAATCAACAGTTCGGGAACAGAGTCCAGTGAATAAAGCCCATAATCAACAGTTCGGGAATAAAGCCCATAATCAACACAAGTTCGGGAATAAAGACCAGGGAATAAAGCTCACAATCAATTCAGTTCGGGAACAAAGCCCGTACAATCAACAGTTAGGGAATAAGGCCCACTCTCTACACAAATTCGGGAACAAAGCCCACTTTCAACTCAATTCGGGAACAAAGCCCACTTTCTACACAGTTCGGGAACAAAGCCCACATTCAACAAAACCCAGGGAACAAAGCTCACATTCAACAAAACCCATGGAACAAAGCCCACATTTAACAAAGCCCAGGGGTCGAAGC
Organism: Zanthoxylum bungeanum; assembly: GCA_019454045.1. NCBI lineage: Eukaryota > Viridiplantae > Streptophyta > Magnoliopsida > Sapindales > Rutaceae > Zanthoxylum > Zanthoxylum bungeanum. The sequence continues at coordinate 20,057 of SKCR01043072.1, forward strand.
ACCTCACCACCAGATGATCTCAGTTTAAAGCATCTCAGAAAAAATGGTAAGTTCGGCAACAGCTGGTGAGACAAGTAAGTAAAAATGCATGCATAACTTTGATAGGATTGTCATTGTCACACACTGCACAAGTCCCATCAAAGTGGGGGTGACTGTAGGCACTGCATTTTTGCATATAAGTCCCAATGATGAGCCTCATATGGAGGCACTACCCTTTAAGTTGCGGAAGTCGCGGGAAACGGACGTCGGAAGGGAAAAGTCAAAATCAATACCTTGTTGGACTTAATTCATTTGCTTAGCTTCGGGTTTGCTCATTGGATCTCTGTTTTAAAATTCATCCTTGGCCCAAAACCCCACAACCTACACCAAGCCACACATCTAAGCCCACACACCACCAACCACACGCCCAAGCCCATCAACTAACCATCCTACCCCCATAAGCCTCCAAGCCCATTAAATCACATCCAAAAATATTCAAACACATTAAACACATGTTAAAATCCCATAAATCACCTTCCTAATTAAATTAAATCACCTTCCCTAATTAAAGAAATCAAATCAAATCCCATAAATCCATTTCCTAAACTAAAACAAATCACCTCCCTAAATTAGAGAGATTTTTTCCTTATAGCACACTAATTAAAAGATATCACCATAATTACACAATATTTATTTCCTTCCCGAACAAGGACAACCCTAACCCACTCTTATAAAAAGACACAAACTAAAACCCTAGGGGAGCTCTCTTCACTCACAACTCTCTCTCTCTCTCACGCCCTATCTCTCTCTCTAAAAAATTTCACACAGTGAATAAACCCTAAGAGCTCACCATTCACGGCAATTGACCATAAGAAAACCCTAATCCTCACGCCACTCCTACTCTCTCCATCTCTCTATATTCCACTCACTCGGCCTCACTATACTAGGAAACCCTAAACAACTCTCCCTCTCTCTCTCTCACGCTTCTCTCTCTCTCACGTCCCTAAGCAGCCAACAAACCCTAACAACTCCTCTCCTTCACGACAGCCCATCTCTCTCTTCATCTCTCACACACCACAAGCTCATACGGCTAACCTTCATCTTTCTCTTCTCATCAACCGAAAAGAAACAAACACACAAAATACCCTGAACACTTACACAACTCTCGACTTTTCTCATTCAACACACAAACCTTACACTTCACGCAGCCAACAAGCTGCCCTCACTCACCGATAATTCAACAACAAACCCTAAGGCTAACATATTCACTCGGAAACCATGCCATACACGACTTCAACCCAGCCTACATTCTCATCTCTCAACCAACAAAAGGAACCCTAAATATAACCCTTCAACCAGACACTCAGCCGAAACACACTGTTGAAGACACGAAGACTCATTCGGCAATATCAAAAAAGAAACCTTGACTCATCTTCACCCTTAGACGCAACCCACTAGCCGAGCAAACATCAAAGAACAAACAAATAAACCCTTCAAAGCTGCCCTCCACGTGAAGAAGAAACCCACTGAGTGAGTAATAAAACTTACCCTGTCGTTTCATGCAATAAGCACCCCTTTGGACGTGCAGCAACCACGTGAGGCCGAACAACACACTCTCACCCAAAACTGAACACACCGACACACTCTGTCAACACACACGTCCCGTAAGCTAATAAAACATACAAAACGAACCAACAAGCACCCCCGATAACCGAACCAAACAGCCTGAAAAACATCATCAAAATACCTTAAAACAGTCCCAAATCACCATAAATTGCACCCTGAAAATAGCGACCAAAAACAGCAGTAAAAACAAAGAAAACAGCGAGCGGAATAGCAAGTGAAAACAGAGAAAACAGCGAGCGGAAATAGCGAGTGAAAATAGAGAAAACAACAAACCAGTGAAAATAGTGGAAACGCTAACCCTTCCGGCGACGTCCCAACGCACTCCCGAGAAGCGACTTAAAAGGTAAGACCTGAGGGCACCCTTTGTTATATTTTATTTTGTCGTCCTGGAAATGGCATGCTTGGTTGGACGTGGAATACGTCCAACCGGGTGTGCGAAGTCCTACATTGAAAATGGCCAAATTATTTGGTCACATATTTAATGTTCCGCATTTATTTATGTTTATTGTTGTTTTATTATTCCGCATTTATCCATTTGATATATTCATGAGATTACGTGCTCGCTTTTATTTTGTTTATTCTTATGTGTGCAAACTTAGATATTAGTTAATCTTGCATGTGTATGTTGTGTAGACTTGGTTAGATTATTGCATAAATCCGTTCATTACAAGTGACATAAGTAAGGGACCATTCCGAACCCAACGGTTTGAGGTTCCCTTGCGATGGGTGAGTGCGGCCTCAAATCATTTTCCCATTTCACACCGGGTGGCGACTCCATGTTATTTCTCCGATTTAGTTCCCCTGTGGGCGACTCTGTACTCCCGACTAGGCCGCGAGCCTAGAACAGCGTCACCAATTTCTGTGTCCTATAGTCTGGTAACTCCACTAGGATAGAGAATCGGCCCCGAAATAATGCCTTGTAATGTTTGTGATTTGTGCTTTAGTTAGTCGTGTATACAGTGGGTTGAAGGGGTTTAATCAAAGGCATTATTAGAGCTGGGTAATGGTTTGGTGTCTTCCTTCGTTCACTACATTTCTATGGCTGAAAGGAAAAGTTGTGAAGGCACCTGGATAATCATTTACTCGAAGGTTACCGTGATGGACTAATTTAGAGGACCTATTGTTTATTCATGTCACCAAGGTGATAAGAGCCTAAGAGGCTTGGGTATTTAAGAGAGTCTGCTCCACCCTCCCTCTGGGGAATCTTCAATAAGAAATCCATTTGACAATCAGTCATGTATCATCACTCGTTGGCACATACCTTAGCGTATAAAAAAGGTGCGCTCACTTGGTCGCTCGAACCCTTGAGTGGGGAGACTTAGTTGTGGGCAATCCTTCACCAGCGGGAGCCTTTGTCTACACTCCTATAAACCCGCATATGAACCATAGTCATATATCCCATAGAAGTTGCCCCTCCATGCTTTTGGTAAACACATGCATATATATCTCATGCATAGCACATCTCATGCATATACGCATCATGTTAACCTTGTGTCTTAAAAGCCATCATAGATATCTGTTGGGTTAGAGAAAAAAGAAGACTTGTCAAGAAGAGTTTAGCAAACATTGATATTGGGGAAAAGGAAACCAAGGAACAGAAAAATTTACAGCAAGGATAGAAAGACCATTGTGAAAAAAAAAAGAACAAAAAAAGAACAAAATAAAAGGAAAAAAAAAAGAGAAAAAAAATAAGAAAAAAGAAAAAGTGTTTGATTTTAGTCCTTAATAGTTTGGCATAAGTCCGATGATGAAATTGATTGCTTTAGGGTGAAATCTTAGAAACGATAAACTCTTGATGTGCTTTTATCTGATACTTTGAGTGATTGATCTATGTTAGACTCGTAAGCACTTGATTATGGTTCTTAACAGTGAAAACCTGAGTAGTTGGCAAAGTGACTAGTTGAAGAAATTGTAGGTCGGTTAATGACCGTTCGCCTAAATGTCTATCCTGATTTGGTTGTGTTATGATGTGTGGTATGGTTGAAAATAAAAGAAAAGTCTCTAAAGAAAAGAATTGAACCACCTATAACCGATAAGCGTGAAGCTACCCATGGGAGAGTATTAGGACCCCCATGAGGAGAAATGCTACCTTAAAGGGTAGGTGTGTTGAAAAAAAAAGAAATAAAGAAAAAAAAAAAAAAGAAGTTCAAAATGAAAAGAAAAAAGAAAGAGACAAAAGAGAAAGAAAATCATACCACATGGAGCACAGAAAAGCAACTGCAGGCATAATTGAGACATCTAGGTTGGTTTGACCCATCGATCCCAATTATTTGACGAAATCATTGAGTTGGCTTACCTGGGGATGAATCTGCAAAGGAACCTTTGCACACACACACTTTGAGTCTGGCTTAGATCATTTATTTAGAGACTTGGATTTGAGTTGCGTTGAATGTTTTGAAGGTTTTCTGGTTTCAATACTGGGCATTCTTTGAGGGCAATAATATGTGTAACTATTGGGACTATTTCGTAGCATGTGATATAATATGATGATGTAGAATGCCATATCATGTGGTCCATCTTGACCTAATGCAAGCAGCGGAGAGCAGAAAGCTAAATCAAGACTGGGGGCGACCAGTCTACCACCACGCAAATAAAGGACACAATGAGAACTTGAGCAAATGAGACTAAAGAGGACTGACCAATCACCAGAAAAGAACTGGCAGAAGGAAACAGAAAACAGGCCTAGGGGGCGACTAAAGATTTTTGTAGGCGAGAGGCACCGAGGAGCACAAGGAAGGCCTAACCCATCGGAATAGGAAATACATCCATGCATACATGCATACATGTCACATACACGTATTTTTTGTTTTGTTTTTGTTCGCAGGTTTTGAAGAAAAGGAAAAAGCGGCAAAGACAATCAGTTTGGGGAATGGATCCCAGGGTCGAGGCCCACACAATCTACACAGTTCGGGAATAAATCCCAGGGAATAAAGCCCACATTCAGCACAGTTCGAAAATAAAGCCCACCATCAGTTCAGTTCGGGAAAAAAGCCCACTCTCAGCACAAATCGGGAGTAAAGCCCACAATCAACAGTTCGGGAACAAAGCCCACAGTCAACACAAGTTATGGAACAAAGCCCAGGGAACAAAGCCAATAATTAATTCAGTTCGGGAATAAAGCCCATAATCAACAGTTCGGGAAAAAACCCAGGGAATAAAGCCCACAATCAATAGTTTGGGAACAGAGCCCAGGGAATAAAGCCCTCAATCAACATTTCGGGAATAAAGCCCACAATCAACACAAGTTCGGGAACAAAGCCCAGGGAATAAAGCTCACAATCAATTCAGTTCGGGAACAAAGCCCGCACAATCAACAATTAGGGAATAAAGTCGACTCTCTACACAAATTCGGGAACAAAGCCCACTTTCACCTCAATTCAGGAACAAATCCCACTTTCTACACAGTTCGGGAACAAAGCCCACATTCAACAAAACCCAGGGAACAAAGCCCACATTCAAAAAAACCCATGGAACAAAGCCCACATTCAACAAAGCCTAGAGGTCGAAGAACCTCACCACCAGATGAACTCAGTTTAAAGCATCTAAGAACAATCGGTAAGTTCGGCAACAACTGGTGAGCCAGGTAAGTAAAAATGCATGCATAACTTTGATAGGAATTGTCACACACTGCACAAGTCCCATCATAGTGGGGGTGACTGTAGGCACTGCATTTTTGCATATAAGTCCCGATGATGAGCCTCATATGGAGGCACTACCCTTTAAGTTGCGGAAGTCGCGGGAAACAGACATCGGAAGGGAAAAGTCAGAAATCAATACCTTGTTGGGCTTAATTCGTTTGCTTAGCTTCGGGTTTGCTCGTTGGATCTCTGTTTTAAAATTCATCCTTGGCCCAAAATCCCGCAACCTACATCAAGCCACACACCACCAACCACACACCCAAGCCCATCAACTAACCATCCTACACGCCCATAAGCCTCCAAGCCCATTAAATCACATCCAAAAATATTCAAACACATTAAACACATGTTAAAATCCCATAAATCGCCTTCCTAATTAAATTAAATCACCTTCCCTAATTAAAGAAATCAAATCAAACCCATAAATCTCTTTCCTAAACTAAAACAAATCACCTCCCTAAATTAGAGAGATCATTTCCTTATAGCACACTAATTAAAAGATATCACCATAATTACACAATATTTATTTCCTTCCTGAACAAGGACAACCCTAACCCACTCTTATAAAAAGACACACAAACTAAAACCCTAGGGGAGCTCTCTCACTCACAACTCTCTCTCTCTCTCTTACGCCCTATCTCTCTCTCTAAAAAATTTCACATTGTGAAAAAACCCTAAGAGCTCACCGTTCACGGTAATTGACCATAAGAAAACCCTAATCCTCACGCCACTCCTTCTCTCTCCCATCTCTCTCTATTCCACTCACTCGGCCTCACCATAATAGGAAACCCTAAACAACTCTATCTCTCTCTCTCACGCTTCTCTCTCTCTCACGTCCCTAAGCAGCCAACAAACCCTAACAACTCCTCTTCTTCACGGCAGCCCATCTCTCTCTTCATCACTCACACACTACAAGCTCATACGGCTAACCTTCATCCTTCTCTTCTCATCAACCGAAAAGAAACAAACACCCAAAAGACCCTGAACACTTACACAACTCTCGACTTTTCTCATTCAACACACAGACCTTGCACTTCACGTAGCCAACAAGCTGCCCTCACTCACTGACAATTCAACAACAAACCCTAAGGCTAACATATTCACTCGGAAACCAAGCCATACACGACTTCAACCCAGCCTACATTCTCATCTCTCAATAAACAGAAAGGAACCCTAAACATAACCCTTCAACCAGACACTCTGCCGAGACACACTGTTGAAGACACGAAGACTTATGCGGCAAGATCAAAAAAGAAACCTAGACTCATCTTCACCCTTAGACGCAACCCACAGCCGAACAAACATCAAAGAACAAACAGATAAACCCTTCAAAGCTGCCCTCCGTGAAGACGAAACCCACTGAGTGAGTATAAAACCTAACCCTATCGTTTCATGTAATAAGCGCCCCCCTCGGACGTGAGGCCGAACAATACACTCTCACCCAAAACTGAACACACTGACACACCATGTCAACACACACGTCCCCTAAGCTTATAAAACATACAAAAGAACCAACAATCACCCTCTATAACCGAACCAAATAGCCTGAAAAACATCCTCAAAATACCTTAAAACAGTCCCAAATCACCACAAATTGCACCCTGAAAACAGCGACCAAAAACAATAGCAAAAATAGAGAAAACAGCGAGCGGAACAGCAAGTGAAAACAGAGAAAATAGCGAGCGGAAACAGCGAGTGAAAACAGAGAAAACAAAAAACCAGTGAAAATAGTGGAAACGCTACCCCTTCCGGCGACGTCCCAACGCACTCCCGAGAAGCGACTTAAAAGGTAAGACCTGAGGGCACCCTTTGTTATATTTTATTTTGTCATCCTGGAAATGGCATGCTTGGTTGGACGTGGAATACGTCCAACCGGGTGTGCGAAGTCCTATATTGAAAACGGCCAAATTATTTGGTCACATATTTAATGTTCTGCATTTATTTCCGTTTATTGTTGTTTTATTATTCTGCATTTATCCATTTGATATGTTCATGAGATTACGTGCTCGCTTTTATTTTGTTTATTCCTATGTGTGCAAACTTAGATATTAGTTAATCTTGCATGTGTATGTTGTGTAGACTTTGTTAGATTATTGCATAAATCCGTTCATTACAAGTGACATAAGTAAGGGGACCATTTCGAACCCAACAGTTTGAGGTCTTCCCTTGCGAGGGGTGAGTGCGGCCTTAAATCATTTTCCCAGTTCACACTGGGTGGCGTCTTCATGTTATTTCTCTGGTTTAGTTCCCCCGTAGGCTACTCCGTACTCCCGACTAGGCCGCGAGCCTAGAACAGCGTCACCGATTTATGTGTCCTACAGGTTATTTATTTTCTTTCTTTAGAGAATTTTTTTCTATTATTTCTATCCATACTATACATCATAACACTAACAATTCAAGATAGACATCTAAGCAAACGGTCATTCATCGACATGCAATTTCTTCAACTAGTCACCTTGTCAACTACTTAAGTTTTCACTTCTAAAAACCTATAATTGAGTGCTTATGAGTCCAACATAGATCAACTACTCAAGGCATCAGATAAAAGTAGATTGGGCACTTATCGTTTCTAAAATTTCACCCATAAACAAACAGTATCATCATAGAATTTATGTTTTACTATCAAAGACTAAAATTTTTTTTTTAAATAAATAACAAGTAAACAACATGCACAACCCCCAAACTTAAAACTTGCATTGTCCTCAATGTAAGATAAAAATTAAAGAACAAGAGTGAGGAACAACACTACCGTGCATGGAGTTTATCAAGATCTTGTTGGTTAGAATTTGGTTGCGCGGGCATTGTGTGTTTCGTGCTACCTGCATAAATAACATGCAAAACGAATAAATAAACAATAGCACTCAATAACAATCAAAATTAAAAATAAAAAAAAAACAAATAAATGCAAGGGTTGTCTCCCCGCTAGCGCTAAGTTTAACATCTTCAGCCAAATGCAACCACCCAAATGGTGGTCATGGTAGCTTCTTCTTTTGTATCCACTAGCTGCTTTGACATGAAAAAGATAGCTTGGCAGCTGTGGCAGTTTATCTAAATACCTCTTACTGCTGCTCGGTCATGGAGGAAGTAATCTACCCAATCTGTGTTTCTAAGGACTTCATTGTTGCCCCGATATTTTCCATGTGTGTCTCAATATTGTCTAGCCTTAACTCATTCTTCTCAAACCTCGCTAAAGTATTAGCAACAAACGTGCTCATGAAATCTTCTAAGGAATATTTCTGCTCAGCTCTTTGATAGTCAAAGCCCAATGAAGGTTGCAAGGCATTCTCTGTATTAGCATATGATAAGTTTGGATGATATTGATTAGGCACAGGATTTCCAATATAGCTGTTGAAGTTCTGATTGTTCACATATTGGACTTGTTATAAGTTCGGGTTTCCTTCCAATAACCGCACATTTGTAGCTGCCGCTGATTCAATAGATGGTACTCGTGGATTTGTCATGGCTGCTACTTGAGTAGATAAGGTGGAAATCTGAGCTGTAAATGCCACAAGAGGGTCCACTTCATATATACCAGCCACTTTGGTCACCGTAGCGCGTTCACTTGGCCATTGAAAATAGTTAATGGCCATTTCTTCTAATATAGTGTAGGCATCCTCAGCTGATTTCTTAAATAGAGCTCCATCAGCTGCTGCATCAACCACAGTCCTATTCAAACCACTCAGCCCATTATAGAACAATTGAATCTGGACCCAATCTGCATAATCATGTTGTGGGCATGTTCGTAGTAGATCCTTAAAGCGCTCTCATGCTTCATATAGAGTCTCAGTCTCCATCTGCTTAAATATATAGATTTCTGCCCTCAGTTGAGCTGATTTAGCTGGTGGAAAGAACCTCTCAATAAATTTCGTGGCCATATCCCACCATGTCATGATACTCCCCGTCTGTATTGATTGAAGCCAATCCCACACTTTATCTCGTAAAGAGAATGAGAATAAGCGTAGCCTGATAGCCTATTTACTCACGCCATTTATCTTTATAGTATCTGCGATCTCCAGGAACATCCTTAAGTGCAAGTTGGGATCCTCTACAGTTGAACCCCCAAACTGATTTCTTTGTACCATGTTGATCAATGCAGGTTTTAATTCAAAATTGTTGGCGTTGATTGGTTGATGGGCAATCCCGGAATAGGTATCATCAATGATCGGCTTGAAGTGATCTCTGATTGCCATCTGACGTGGGTTGATCTCTCTGTTTTCAGCTGCCATTGCTTCTTGTTCAATTTTCTTTCTTTCCTTAGTCTCCTCGTTGTTCTTTCTATTTCATGGTCAAACAGGAGAGAGTCGAGACTTCTGGATTTTCGCATTCACTGAAGCACCAAAAATCAATAAATAAAATAAAAATAAATTAAAATAAATATAAACTTAAAATAAAAGATAAAAATCTAAATTAAAGCTAAGATTACTTGGTAATAGTATTAATGTGAATTAAACAAACAATCCCCGGCAACGGTGCCAAAACTTGTTGTGATATTTTATATCGTACCGCAAGTGTACGGTGTCAAGTTTTAGTATAAATCAGTGAAAGAGTGTCGAACCCACAGGAATTGCGTTAACTCGCACTAAATACTACAATTGATAATCCTAACTTTATTTAGACGATAATTAATAAAGATTTAATTAAATATAAAAATAATTTAATAGGAGAAACTAACACGATAGAGATTCTAGATCCTGATTTCACCTAGCTGTCGCCTATGTATTTGTCATGCCAATTAATCTTTGTTTATATTGTTTATAAGTCAAGACTCCTAAAATATCCACTCCCTCTCTCGAGTACCGAGTGAAAATATCATCAACTATAGACTTCGATATCTCTATAAAAATCTAATAGTTAACAACTCGTTACGTATTGTGATTCTTTATTAACGACTTCAAAGGAACTACAGATTCTCTCGAACTCTATAAAATCCTAGGTCATATTCTCTAGATCCATTCAAAATCCTCTCTCTCGAGTGATAGATTCTAAATATGCATCATCATATTTGTGGCTAGCAAACACAAAGCATTAAACTCAAAAGAATATAAATAAATCAATAAAATTTCATAACAAAATTAGCAAACAATATATGGTTCAAGCATCAGTTACATCATTCTCCATAATTAAGGAGTTTAGTTCATGACAATAGATAAAAACAATGATAAACAGGTCATGAATCTAATGGAAATCATTAGAGTTCTAAGAAAGAAATAAGATGATAAAACCCGAATTGAATCTCTTCCTCTTCGGATGTCAACGCCTTTATCTCTTCTTGTTGCTCTTCAATCCTCCTCATTGGATCTCTCTAAAATATGTATTCTTTTGTTTTGTGTTGTGTATTAGCCTCTTCTTGAGTTTTGGACGAACTAATGTATTTATAATGGAGCCTTAGTGTCACTGGGCATGTTAAAACCCTAATTTTAAGTTTCTGGAACGTGTCAGGTACGTATGCCCCGCAGCGCCGCGGCACTGGTCAATTGGCGCGCTGCGCCAGTCTTTATGGAATGTGTATGTGAATGTTCTGCTGAGGGCACCGCGGTACAAAGTCTCGGTACTTTGTATGGGATCGCAGGTGCTGCGGCGCCTGGTCTTACTCAAAAGCTTTGCGCCACGGCGCCAGTGATAAGTTCTTCACTGGTGCTACGTCTCGCATCATGTGCTCCCGTGCGCGTCAGATGCTTGCGAAAGTTCCCAAAACACTCGTATTTACTCCATTATTGATATTTTAATGCTTCCTACAAATAAGACATGAAAGAATCTAAAAATACATTAAATGACTCGAAACATAACAAACTAATAAGCTAAGAATGCCATAATAAGTGGGTATAAACCGCATTTATCATTGGTATTTAAGATAGTGGTATCTGAATAGAAGATAATTTGTTTGAGTTACCGATTTGATGATATCTTAAAGATGGATAATTGTGATAAAAGTATATGTATATGAATTCTTGTTTCATGTGATTAAAGTGTATTTGATATTAAACGGTGTACTTTATGGTATTCATGTTTTGCTTTGTATGCTTTGGATGTTAGCTATTAGATTGGCACATATGTAGATAAGTAAATATGAAAGTTTGACATGGGTTTAGTATAAAGGATAATAACAAGTTAATAAAATCTGAACTTGTAACAATTTAGTAATTATGATAAACTGCTGATATGTTTGATTTGTTTGTTTGAAGTTTATATTTGACTTGTTTAATATAATACTATCATAGTTACTTACTGAGTTTTCTAACTCATACCAAACCAGTTTGCTAGTTTTGCAGGGTGGCTACTAGATGGGTCAACCATTTCAACTTTAGAAGTCATGCTCGAGACGCGGATCACCCAAGCGGTAGTCACTCTCGCAAGTGTCATGGGAGAAGTTTTAGATGTCTAGGATATTTGATTTATTGTGTTATTTATTGTGCTGAGCAGGCTGTTTGTACATATATTAAGTAAATGTTTTAATTGTCTATGATGTTGTGGGCACAAAACCCTTAAGTGTTGATAAATGATATGGGCATGGAGCCCTTAGGTGATGAATTTGATGTGTTGGTGTGGACTTGAGGTCTAATTTGATATATGATGTTTGTTTCAAGTTCGTTTTGATGCTGGACTGAGATCCAGGTTGTCTAGTTTTAGGATACATCATGTCAGTTTTTTTTGTAAATTTAGAGGCTTATGGAGATGGGTTAAACATGTTTTCTACCGGTAGCATCCTGCCCTGGTGGGGTGTTACAAGGTTGTAGAAGTTAGCAAAAATGAAATGATGATTCAATTTATAGTGAAAGTGAAAACCGCATCAACTCTCTATCCTGAAATCGGTATATTGGTCTATAGTGGTCGGTATGCCAATCTTACAAATTCAAGCGGCTATATTTAAAATATGACTGTTGAGCATAAAACGCATGACCTACCAGATTACTGATTGGTATGGACTGGACCTGTTCAAGTAGCTATGCAAACTCCAGACTGACCGATATGGTAGACCGGTATGGAGTGGCTTGGTTCCAGAGAGCATGCAAAATGCCTAAATCAGAGCAGAGACATCGGTATGCCTGTTTAGAAGTCGGTGTGCCGGTCACAATGCAGAAATACAGGTTTTGAAAATTAAAATTTTATGCACATGACCCCAAATACATTTTATAATTGTGTATGAGTTCTATGAGCTTATAATATTTGAGCTATCAACTCACTTATATTGAGAGCCCTAAATTATAAGAATTCACTTGATTTCTTCATTAAGCGCTTGAATCTTCATATCCAATTTGATTCAACATTTTTTTGTAATGTTCGCGAATGCACGTCGAAGTCCTAGCATTATATCATCAAAATCTTTCATCAAGTGTAATGGCGCTTACAAAATATTGTTATGACCGGCATATTGTTTACCGATTTTACTGGATAATGGATTTTAATATTTTCTATTATTGAAATAAAATTAAAAAATCAAAATAAAAGAATGCTCACAAATGAGGGTGTATTCAATTAAGATTTTAATTGATTATATTAGATTTTTTTTTATAATCTATGGATTCTATTAAATGTGTATATTGTTTGATTCTATACATACTCTGATAGATTTTAATGAATATATTTTGTAATAATTTATTGGATTTTAACGGATTCATGGATTGTTCTAATAATTAAAAGATAAATTAAAAAATAAAAGATAAATAATGTAATAAAAATTATTTCAACTCTTATCTTTAACTATTATGATAATAAAGGTTAAAAAAACAAAAATAATTTTTTTTTTTAAAAGTGAAAGCAAATTTCACAATGAATTTCGCGTGAAATGAAATCTTTTTAAAAAAAAAATAATGGTGAACATATCTTGAATTTGAATGCAATAATTTTATTCGATCATAAGGGGAGGCAAATATTGAGTTTTATTAGTTAATGTGATAAAAATGAAGATCTTGAAATAAAGTCAGAAAGAAAACAAAAAAAAAAAAAAATGTACCTTAGTTTGAAAGAAAAGTGATAAATTTTGTCAAATCTCTTAGGTAAATAATTAGATTTCACAATAAATTTTTTATTTATATAAGATATTTATTATTGATTGTGTGTATTTTTTGTAATTCATGAATTCTTTGTTTTAAAAATAAAATCCAAGCATATAATTTTATTAGTAAAGTGTGAATTCTCTTGTTTAAATAAGAGATTTCAATTGATTTTTTTTTTATTCTTTAAAATCCTTCAAAATCCAACAGTTAATAAAATTCTTTAAAATCAATAAACTTTAAAATATCATAATATTTTAATGAACTTTTTAAAATCTTAATCGAATACCTCAAAATTTTAAAAGAATTTTTTAAAAATCATAACTGAATATCCATAAACTTGTAAAATATAAAATAATCATATAGAATTTATTTTGAATGCACCCCTAAAGTAAAAAACCAAAGTTTATGAAAGAAAATATAGACCCACTCAGAGTTCAGTGGAACGAACCCGAAAATGATAGATTAGAAATGTTAATAATAATAAAAATAAAAGATTTTATTAGCAAAAACTTTGCATGGTAAGAAATTTCTTCACATAACAGGGAGCACCATTTGGCCTAAAAATGTGACAGCAAAACAGCAACCGAAATAAATTTCAACTTCAAGTATGGTAAAAGAGCAGAGCACTTTACACGCCTAATAAAGCCTTCCTCCACAAGTCTTCATCCACCCCCTTCTTCACCGTTATCACCCTTTTTATTTTTCTTCTTTTAAAAAAAATCCCAAAAAAAAATAATTTATTGTCTTCTTATTTAGATTTTAGAGTTTAATTTTTGTGTGATCTGGGAAATTTTGGATTTACATGTGAAGATAATTAGAATGACTTAATGCTACTACTCTGACTACTACCACAACCATTTGATTATTTCATCTCAGCAAACTTTCATTGGTGCGTTTTTTAAATCGAAATTTTGTCTTTTTTGTTTGTAATTTGTTTAGTTTATGTTTTGTGTTAAAGCAGATGAGGGAAGTAGGAAAATGAAAAAGCCAAATAGTGTTTGCTTGTATATGAGATGATCATTTAAAAAGTTGTGCTGTTTGTGTGCCGTATAAGCAAACAGTTTCTCATATTCTCTCTCTCTCTCTCTCTCTCTTTTTAATTTTTATTATGGTACTGCTTGATCTTTTAAAGAAACATGTAAGAACAATTCTGGGTTTTTTTTTTCTTTCAGATATTAGTTTTTAAAAATTTAGCATTTTTATGGGGTTTGTTATATATTGTTAATGAGATAATTTGCTGTCTGGGTTTGAAAATTTGCTTTAATACTGTACAAGTTCATCGATATATTTTAAAGGGTTCTCTTAGTTTTTATGGCATGTTGCTTTTTTGGTTATGTTCTATAGTTGTGTCAAGTTTTAAGTGCAATCAATTTCAAGTGCTATGTGAAAGTCGATTAAATGTTCTAGTTCCGGAATTAGACAACTAATTATTATGTGTATTTGTTTTCCTCATTCTTTTGTGGCAGGTGCATGCTTTGAAAGTTCTGGGCGACAATGAATTTCGTTGCTTGTTGGTATGGAGGTGAGAAGATTTGTGCTACCCGTCATTGCTGGATAGTTAATAGGAGATTGGGTTTAAGCGTGCAATCTTATGAAGAAGTTGTATTTGAAATGTGGATGCCTTTGGTAGATACATAGTTTAATTAGGGGCTTGCATTTGTTTGAATTACAATTGTTGCAGTATTTGCAGGACAGGTTCGGTTTTTCATTTCTTTAGTAATGTTATTAATCTTGGGAAACTCATGTTACGTGTGTTCTTCAGGCAGAGAGAATAGGTAGTTGATTGGAGAATATGAGCTGAAAATTATAAGTTACATGAAGTAGATAGTTAAATATACATCAAAGAAAGGGGGGAAAGAGAGAGAAAAAGGTAAAATAAGAGATGGGTTTGCCGCAAGTGTCCTCTAGCGATGGTGCTGAGCAAGTTGCAGCAACATCATTGGGCTCATTTTTGCAAAGCCCCCCACGACTTGCTGGTGTGAGCACCTGTGATTTGGATGGAATACATGGGGGACGTATGAGCCAAACAGTCATGGATACCCCGTGCTCTTCTATTGCAGAATTCCAGAGAAAAGCATCATTGGAAATTTCCGAGTTTTCTGATGGATCATTAAAGTCTAGAGGGCCAACTGATGTTCTTTCCAATGTACATGGTGTAAAGATTTTTGCTTCTGCAGATAATGTTGGTCTGTTTACTCCTAAAAATGAATGGAATTCTAGAATTGTGGGTTTTGAATCAAATGGGACAAGTTCTCTAAGTAAGGAACTTGAGGATGTTTCTGCTGAGCATGTTCATTATTCTTCTGTTGATGGTGTCACAGTTGAGTGTAGTGGGTCATTAGTCAGAAAGCGATTGTTGTCACCTGTAAAGAGTATGCTTTCCACAGACCATTTTAATGGAGATCCTCTGGACATTAGCTTCAGTAATTCTCACATGTATTCTCCTACTGGGACTCATATTTCTGGTGTTCCAATGTCACAAGATTATAAGAAAGTAAATGTTGGAAGCAAAATCCATTACAGTACATTATCCTGGTCTAGTTGCCTGGAACAGAAAAGTGTTCCTTTTGATAACAGTAACACTGCATCCATTTTTTTCACTGAAGGACCTTTGCTGGAAAAAAATGACGCACATTCTTGCAGTAATTTTCTGTTTACGCCTGGACTTGAATTAAGTAACGTAAGATCCCGTAGTGGAGTGATACCCATATCACCTCAAAAGGTTATCTCACCTTGTCTTTCCTTGTCACCTCTTGGTCCAAAATTTTCCGAAAGAACAGAAACTGTACGAGGATCCAGGAAGGTTACGAAAGAGACAGGAGATTATTGTTCAACCTTGAAGAATTTGGAAGAATCTTTTGATGATTCTGACTCTGGCATTATCTTTGCCACTGAAGAAGATGAGTTTAGGTTTGGGAGAAGATCGTTTGAAGATGTTCACAAAGAGTTTCGTCCATCTTCTCTAGAAAGCACAGCTGGCATAAGTTGGCCTTTGTGTCAACAATCTCCACCCACATCCCAATGCTGTAGATTCACAAGAAGTTTGAGTGGACTTTCAGTAAGAAGGTCCTTGGTTGGTTCATTTGAGGAGTCCCTATTGTCTGGACGGTTGATTGCTGGAAAGTCCAGTCAGGTTAGTACTTTTTTTTTTGTTATAGGTAATCATGCGATTAATTATTATAAACAATGTTTGTAATTATTCTTCACTAATATCTGATGGAACTCTACCATTTGTTTTTGGCATCCATATCTTTAGAGAATTGACGGTTTCCTTGCTGTACTTAGCATTACTGGGGGAAGCTTCTTACCACAATCACAGAAGCTGCCATTTTCCGTAAGTAGCGTGGATGGGGATTGCTATTTACTCTATTATGCATCCATAGATCTTGCAGGAAATTCATCAAACAAGTGCATAGCCCAAAAATTACAACGAGGTCTAGGGAATGATGATTCACAAACAGTCAAAAGCTGCTTTCGCATTCCTGTGAAAGGGCGCATACAACTGGTATATAAATTCTCTTTATAAAATAATTGCTGGTTCTTAGTGCCTATGACACAATGCATTGAATTTAATTTATTTCAAAAGGACAGTCTTTCTTTTATATCCAATATTAACTAAAAGACTCCATCAGTTGCAATTAAACTCTCTATCTTCTTAATTTTGCTTAATTTACCAATTAGGCATCAGAATGATGATCTTTGTTTGTTGGTTGTTCATGCCTATGATGTGGAACCTTGATGAACCCAATTTGACAAGAATTGCTCGATTCATTTAATTGTATGCTTTTGGAGTTTTGGCTATTTTATTGGTCCATATTTTATATCTTGGACTACCTTGTATTATCTATGAAACCAGTGTCCTGTGTATAGACCACTTAGAAGGATCTTTTAGTTGTTGGTACATTATATCATCCATATCCATTGGATTTACTCAAAAGTCATTCATATGGAAACCATTATAATTTCCCATGGATTAGAAGGTGACATGCGAAAGCTGTAGGAGGGCTATCTTGCAGGAGTTCTGTTTATAGATGTTGGATTTAACATTTCTGGAATCTAACTGATAGTTTTAATGGTTTCTTGTAAAGAATATGATGTAATTATTTACTTTCAGAATCATTTGCTTTCTGCAGGTTCTAAGCAACCCCGAAAAAACACCTGTTCACACTTACCTGTGCAACTATGATTTGAGTGACATGCCAGTCGGTACCAAAGTAAGTTGGAGTTGAACCTGCTTTGAATTGTAGTTTGTTCTCTGATTGAACAAGTGCTCTGACAACATTGAATAGGAAAATTTTACTTTTCATTTAACCAACTGTAGATGTTAAATAAGCAATTAGTATAGAGCAACGATCTTCTATTAGATTGCAATGTCAGTGTCACCTTCCTCTTCCTCTTCCTCTTGAAGTAATTCGAGAAGTTAATGAATTAAAATATGTGTTCATACTCAAATTAGAATATTACTTAAAGTTGATTTGCTGTGGAAGCAAATACTTGGGTTATGTCTGAGGTAATAAACTTTACTGGAGGTTGGTTTTTCTGGGAAGCTCAAGTTTATCGTGCCAGTATTCTTTTTTACTGTGAATGGGCGGAGAACTTTAATATCAAAGTCACTCAGAGAATAATCATATCTCAAAGATAAATTCTCTCGCTAACTTCTTTTCTCCGTTTTCTGTTTTGTTGCTATTATTCCTTCGTACAGTGTCTTTTATTTACTATGTCAATTTATTTCATGCCATTTATATATCTTCATAATGCATAATCTCGTTGCATGTAATTATGAGCCTTTTTTCTTGCTTCACTGCTGTAATTAGACAGTCTTGCGACAGAAGGCTACTCTAGCCTCTAATGTCGTGACATCTAAAGAGTCGAAACGAGGACAGATAGGTTCAGAAACTAAAGTCGGAGAAAAGGTAACTCTTGTACAACAGAAAAGCTACCCCGCTAAGTTTAGCAGATTCTTAAATTCATATGGAGTTGACATGGTGTGCATTCATTCTATTGACCAGAATACTGAAGTTAAAGAAATTGAAGTTTCTGATCTGGTGGAATCAGTAGATAGAAGGAATTCATCTATTGAATCCCAACATGTGGCAAGTATTCCTTCCTGTATGCTTGAGAATGAGTGCAATAATGATGACCGGCTGAGGACTGATCATAAGGAAACCACCTTCTTGGATTCATGTCATGAAACTTGCAAGAAGTTAGCTCATGTTTGTTCAAAAGTTAACGAGAATAATTCCGGTGCTGGTGCTCTGCGTTATGCTCTTCATCTTCGTTTTTTATGCTTTTCTCCCAAGAAAAAGTATATTTGGCTTCAGAGATATAAATCTGTTCCTCTCTCTGTACCACAAAATACAAGTCTAGACAAGGAAAGGGAACGAAGATTCTATTTGTACAATGATTTGAGGGTTGTGTTCCCTCAACGCCATTCAGATGCTGATGAGGGCAAGGTATGTCATTTTTTATTTAATCTGTTATCTGGCTTCAGTATTGCTCTTTCTTCTTAACTTTTGCTATTTTCATTTTGCATTGGAATGGTGTTTAAGCTCATGGCTTGTTTGATCAAATACGAAACCTGGGCCATTTTTCTGCGAACTTTTCTTTCTGAGGATAATGTAGAGCAAACTGTTTATCATTTTGATTTGGTGGTGTCTTGGCATGCATATTATGGCTAATAGCAGTTTTGTTGTGTGATGACAGTTGAATGTAGAATACCATTTCCCAGAAAATCCGAGATACTTCGACATTGGCAACTGAAACGCCCTAGATTTACCTCACCAAGTCATCTTTACTTTCTTGTATTGATTCTGTTCATAAACAATACATGCTGTTTTTCCAGCCATCTAATCTCGTAATGGCGCTAACCCTGATCAACATGTACAGATTTTCATTCTCTATTAGTCTGATGAGTTAATCCGTTTTCATTTTGGCCTAATGTTCATTTTAACAAGTAAAATGACTATATTATATATTATTATATAGCAAATCAATCCTCATCTTTGATCCTGAAAATCTCGTAAACCAGGGCAGGAAGCATTTGATTTCAGTACTTCAAAATCAATTTTAAAAGACGGTATTTAAAGGACTTTGGTTTTTTTAACCAATTTGCTGTTGGCTGTAATTGAATAATATAGATGTTATTGAAAAATTATTTATATTTAATATATACGTGGTAGAAAATTAAAAAATAATAATAATTCAAATCAGCACAAAGTTATATATAAAACCCTCAAAAACAAAACTATGGTACGGACAAATCAGAGAATATATGAAGTAATGTTAGGGTTAAAAGTTCAAATATAATTTAAGTATATTTTTTATTTAAATTTATTTCTAAAATAACACAATAAGTGCATTTCAAAATTTAAAAGAACTGAATTTTTGTAATATCTTTAAAAATATTAATAAGGAAGAGGCTCATTTTCCAACCTTAAGTAATGATGATCTATATATAGCTAGCTCAGATACTATAAGTTAACTGACTTATCCAAAAATGCCCTTCTGTTTCTCCTCCAGCGCAGCACAAAAGCCACATGATACAACTCTTAAATGAATCAGAAGGTCCGGAATAAATAAAAACCTCATCATTTCAGGGATATATTTGACCAAACAAGTTCAAATTAATTGCATGCGGAGATAAGATAAGCATGCAATGCATCACAACATCAGCATTAACCCAAATGATGAAGCAAGCATCGAAGAACTACTGGGCTCTAAACAAACAACGTACTGATGTAAATCAAAATCCAAACCAAAACTTCAAAAACGGTAATATTAATAAGAATTAGGATCCATATCACAAGATATAAATGAGATCAACGTGAGATAAATCATTGCACAAACTTTTGATCCGTTAAATAAACCCGTGATTATATGTGATTAAGCTACCATGTAAAAGTAGCAAATCTCAAGATTCTTCATTTGTTCAGCCTCAAATAAGAAGAAACGTGATATAAAAAAAAAAAGCCTTATACCGGACGATATATATGACCATAAACAGAGGACCTTTAATTCCATTTTCACTTAATCTCAGTTCAAGAAACTCAAAAGTCAAAACCCATTAATAATAAAGCAGCCTAAGTTAAAAAGATCAAACACTTAAACTAAAAGATTAATATAAAAACTAAAAAAAAAAAGCATTTATAAACGGAGATTGAGATCAACTTTCACTTTCTCTGCATTATCATCAGACTGGGTAGAGAGGGAGCCATCAGGAGTAAAAGAACCAGCAGCAGCAACAAAGCTATGATAAGGACCACCATTATTATGAGGAGCAGCCACAGCAGAGCTTGAGGGATATTGATACTGGCTGTACTGGCCGTATTGGTACTGGTACCCGTACGGATACTGGTGGAACGGAACCGGCTCGAACCGGCCATGCTGGTCTAAAGAGGGTAACTGCTGAGAAGGAACAAAGCTTGGATGATCAACGTTGATAATGTTTCTACTACGAGCAGCAGCTCTCTCGCGTTTGTGGGCATTTTGGTGGCCTCCCAAAGCTTGAGAAGAGTAGAACTTACGGGGGCAGTAAAGGCACTGAAAAATTCTTCTTGAAGAAGAGTTGGTGGTGGCTGGCGGTGGTGGTGGTGGTGATGGTGATGGGTGTTGTTGATGAGCTTGGCGTTTTGTGGGTCTAGGGTTTGAGGGTGGCTGCCGGTGGTTCATGAGGAAGTCGTAAACATTGGGGTCTGCCATTTTTATGCAGTAAAAGTAAAAGGACAGTTTCTGTTTCAGTGACTGAGAATAAAAAGAGTGAGGGTGTGCGAGTGTGATGACTGATGAGGTCTATTAATACG
This sequence comes from Zanthoxylum bungeanum, assembly GCA_019454045.1. Classification (NCBI taxonomy): domain Eukaryota; kingdom Viridiplantae; phylum Streptophyta; class Magnoliopsida; order Sapindales; family Rutaceae; genus Zanthoxylum; species Zanthoxylum bungeanum. The sequence goes on from SKCR01043072.1 coordinate 41,093, forward strand.
GGATTTTATTCTTTTGTTTCTGTTATGGCATGCACAAATATTATGATTGATACTTATTCAGTAGACAGAAATGCCCCTGTTCTTGCATAAAAATTTTATTGAGTTTTTCAAATATTTTCCCTTTTTGGTTTTCATTAAAACAAATATTGGACCTAATTAGTTCAGTTCAGTAGATAGCTAGTGTGCCTTCGACTGATCGACTTACAATCCACAATTCCATGCAATGGCCATGACCTCATCTCCAGTCAATTGATATGACTCGAAAGGAAATGCTTATACGTCACGTTAGATTATATAGCAATAATTATTCATATTAAAAAACAGGGTTCTTTTTTTGGTATTGATATACAAAGCCAATCCACTCAAATATATCATGACACGTCTAACCTTGTCCAGAAATGATACGAAAATGCTAAAGAAAAGGGAAAAGGGTAAGCTGGGAAATGAAGGATCTGTAAAAATTAATAATAATAATTATGATTATTTTGTTTCACATTTATGCTACATAATCTATATTAAAATAATTAAAAATAAGTAAAATCCACCTATTTTTTTCGATAAAATATTTAAAAAAAATATCAAAAAAAAAACGGATGAATCTCACCTATATATATATTTTTTTAATATAAATTATGTGAGATTATCTCCCCTCATTCAGTCATTCTGAAACAGCTCAGCAATCGTACGCTGGAGGCCGGTGTCAGTGCAGCCAAAAACATGCAAAGCAGCTGGGTACGTACGTACACTTACAATATCAGCCAATCAGCAAACCTGAGTTATAACTAAAAACCACATGCAAAAAAAATTATGAACAAGGGCCAATCAAGCATCAAAATAATATCTTTTTCATCTTTTCCGTTT
>SKCR01043073.1:0-59068 GCA_019454045.1 Zanthoxylum bungeanum
GTTTGTCTTAGACTCCATAGTTTGTAGCTAGCCTTCTCGGACTTCATGTTGTCATCTTCGATCCTCAATCAAACTTCAAGGTCTTTAAGACTAGACCCGGCCACGGTTCCGGTTCGGAACCGGAACCGAACCGGTTGGAACCGGAAGGTTCCGGTTCCAACCGGTTCCGGTTCCGGTTCCGGAACCGAACCGGAATGGGACCGGTTCGGTTGGGGTTCCACCCCACTCGAACCGGTCCGAACCGGTGGAACCGTACGGTTCCACCGGTTCGGACGGTTCCAACCGGAACCGTTCGGTTCCGGTTGGAACCGTCGGGTTCCTGTTGGAACCGTAGGGTTCCAACAGGAACCCTAAGGCCCCCAACGGCTAGTAGCCGTTGGGGGCCTTATTAGTTATTCCCCAACGGCTACTGCCGTTGGGGGATGCAGGCCTGCAGGGAGCCGTTTGGCTCCCTGCCAAACGGCTCCCTGCCAAAAAAATAAAAATAAATAAAATTATAATTTTTTTTTATTATATAAAATAAAAATTACTAATGTACCCCTAATAACGGTAATAAAACGGTTATATTTAGGGGCATTTTTGGTATCAAAAAAATTCTAAAATTCTATAAATAGGATTCATTTTTCATAATTTCATCACACCAATTCTCAACTCTCTCATTTTCTATAAATCTCTTATTCTCAATCTTACTTCAATACAATTCTCTTATTTTAGTTGTTAATTAATTTGTTATCACATTCGGCATTCGCATCGCAATTATTCAAATGGCAAGCTCATCCGAGAACATAATGTCAAATATGCCAACCCAAGAGAGCGGCCCTAGTGTCAGTGCACAATCACGGAAAAGAGAAGTTAAGGCTCGGTCCTCGGATATTTTCAAAATTCATTTTAATTTGGAACGCCTAGAAGATGGTTCACAAAGAGCAGTTTGCAACTATTGTGGGGTTAAATTAAGACTCGTCAGTTTCTTTTTGTGTTTCAGATAGCTCCTGAAGCCCTTCCATGATGGAGGCAACTTTTCGATAATTATGGAAACTTGAAATTGTACGAACCAAAAATGGGCCAAGGATAAAACCGTCTTTTACCTTAAAAGCCCAAAATAGTGTGCAGAGCCCAAAATGGTATGCAAAGCCCGAAAGTAAAAGCCAGGCCCAAAAGATATATAAGCCAATATGGACCAAACTTGGACCAAAGGTGAAATCATCGAAGCCCAAGGTAAAGCCCAATAAAACCCTTCTTCCACTTGCAGAAAAATAATTCATACACAAAGCCAAATCTATACCTAACGTTTCCACTTACCCTAATCATAATCGAACTGCTCCACTTTGTTCACTAAATAAAGATATCTTAGCACATTGTGGGACTTATGCCAGCTGCAAAGTCATTTACCTTCCACTATAAATTACGACAAAATACGAGAAACATAGGCAGTTCTTTTCTGACAAGCTTCTCCTCTCTAACATAAGCTCTCAGAGCTTCATATTTCCAAAAACATTCTCTTCCGCCCTCACGACCACCTAAAGAAGGTCAAGGTAATAGCAAACCTTGCTTTCATAGTTAACATATTTATTATTCATTTCATACAACTGACTTGGGCGTCGGAGTGTCCCCGGTACCTACCACACCGGTAGGCAGTCTACTCCCATTCACTCTTATTTGTTTTGCAGGATCGTTAGTGCCCCTATTTCCAAATTCTGATTGTGGACCTCGGCCAAAATCCAGCTTCCACAGAAATGTATCGCAGAGTTTCATTACCTCATCTAATATTTCATGAATGATCAACTGAAGTTCACCCACTGAGACATTATCGTCCTTGAATCTACCATTTATAGTCCATGAACCTACCCACGATAAATTTCTTTTGTTCGGCATCCTTTATTTTATACTTCTTTTCGAGAGATTCTTAGAGAATCTTCACAAAAGCCATGCCTTGATACATATTATATAGGATATTGTCAAGCCCTCCCAAGAGGTAGTTCTTTCATAAGAAGTCATCTGACGACCATGTCTCATCTCTCAGTTGCTTGGCTATTTCTGTTTCTCCCTCCATAGGATCCGGAGGATCTTTGAGATACTTAGATATTGTAGTGTTGTCAGGTAGAACAACATTTTACTCTGCCACTGTTTGAAGTTTGCTCCACCAAACTTATCCGTTTCTCTTCATAAGCGACCGGTACTGTGATATTTCCACTAGCCATGTATAACTAGAAAAATGACATTAATCAATAAGTCTATAAAAGACAAATCACACAATAATCAACCGTATGATTTTGTTCAAGTGTTACACTAAGAATCCACTTGTTGTTATATTGAACAGTAGTACCAAATAACACAAGTCCTTAAATTTATGACTAAGGTTTCTTATGATAAGTAAATAAAGGAAATTCTCAGAGGACGAAAGGGTCCGGTGTAACCACTTAAATCTCTGCCCACTTAGGCTTTTGTCGCCTTGTTGATAGAATTTCCTTAATCACTTTCTCAATAGAATATCTTAGATGTTCAATCTCAGTGTTACACTTCAATTCACAAGTACAATAATATTTCAAATAGATGTGTATATTATTATAACTTCAATCAAGCTTGGATGGAATTACTTGTTTATAATTACACTTTTAACTCTCAACCAAGTATGCAACAAACCAACAATTTTCAACTTTATCACATTATTGACTAGATGTATGCTTGTCATAATTGAATACCCTAATATTAATTTAAACCTAGATTATTTAAGTCTATGTTATTATTTTTAAATCTAAAGATTCTATTAGTAACTTGCGTTAGTGTCACGTTCGTTCAGACATTCGAACGAAACTTTCCAGTGAGTTCACGTTCGCGCAGTGTTTGAAGACACGTTCGAACGTTCCTTTCAGAAGACTAGTGTTCGAGTTGCGTTTAAATACGCGTTCGAATGGACTTACGTATATAAAATTTTGCCTACGCGTTCATCGGGCGTTCGAACGCCTATGCGTATTTTTCATGTACATAACAGATTTTCCAAGAATAGACAATTAAAACATGTGAAATTCAAAGTTAACAACACAAAAGGCTAATAAGTTCTTAAGATTGATGTCTTATGTGTGTTATTAAATGAAATTACATGCATCATTCAATTAATTGTACACTAATATATCAAAAACCAGAAATATATCATGGAACTTAGAAAAACCTGAAAAAGGTTGAAGATGATTGAAAACTTGATCCAAGTCGAGTTGCATCTGTCCTTAAGAACTTATTAGTCCTGCTCGGTGCTCTACGGATTTATTGTGGCTAACGTTCTCCCAAGATTAATTGGAAGCTTCTTGTAGAAGGGGCACTTATCTCTCCAAGAACTTGAACTTAAGGAAGAATTTTAGAAACGATCTCAACACTTAAGACTTTAGAATGAATGAATATTTTAGGACTTGTGTGAAAGAATGAATTAATAAAGTGAATTCAAAGGCCCCCTTTTTATAGGCATGGAAGGGTGCCTTTGTAGGCACCATTTGATTTTGGGGTAACCCTCATAAGGGTTATATCTATTTCTTATGCCCTTTGAATCATAAAGACACATACTTTCACTTTAGAGGATGTGTTCATTCATCTTTATTATCCTTTCTCATAAGACACTTCTCAATGGACATGTATCTCCTACACTTTTTACTATATATATTAGAGAATTTCTAATAGGTGTATAAGGTCGGAACTTATCGTAATTTCATAACCCATCTAAACCCATTGTGTACGATCATTCTCTTGAAGTCCTTATCGATCATTTTATATTTGGATTGATGGAAGAAGATAAAGTTGAATGAATATAATTTAACATATTCTAAATTTATTATTTAGATTGATGGAATGAGATGGAGGAGAATGAAATGAGATGGAGGAAGTGTAACAAAAAAGGGACATTGGACCATTGAAAATGAGCCCCCAAATCAGGGTTGGGGATAGAACGTAATTTTTAAAAATAAAATAACCTATAAAGACAATTTATCATTTAAAAATAACATTAAATTGTCTTTTGTTTGTACTTTTATAATATAAAAGGACACAATTGTCATTAAAAAAATTTAGTTACATTCAATTCTATTATATTTTATTGACTAAATAATGTTTTGAAATATTATATTATAAACCTCTCTTTTTTTCTCCAAACAATAATATGGTACGTTACTCTTCATTCTGTTATGTTCCATTCCATTATAAATCACATCCTTCCATCAATCCAAATATAATCTTAGAGTTGTTACGGTTGAAAAATGACTAATTTTAGGAGTTGACATATTTCAGAATTCGAGGGCATTTTGGTCAGAAAATTATTTTTTGGTCAATAAAATAGAAATTTATAGATGACTCATTTATTTAAAAAAATAATAATAATAACAAGGTTTTTGGGTTATTTTTGATAATTTCCCCGGCCAACATAAAGATTCACATTCATCTAATCTTCTTGTCAACCAACCATCATTTCCTCTACCTTATCCTATCCCCTCACATACAAAATTTTCATTTCCATTGCCAAGTCATATCTCTGCAATTCACCCACTTACAAAACAGCACCAATCATCAAACAGGTAACTCAACACAACTATACTTCTCAACTTACAAATCTAATATCTCTTACATTCTTCTTATGTTTCTTTGATCATTTCAGGTTGGGTGCAGATCAAAAATGGCAACAGTCTCAGCTACACTTTCTCCCTCAACATTCATTGCTGCTGCAAGTTCTTCCATCAGAAGGAGAAGAATAATCATGAATGTGAATACATAACAGGACTCAACTCTTATGGTGGGCTGAAAGCACAAAACAGTGTCACCTCATTAGGCATGCCAATATCCACTGAGCAGTGTTTTGCAAAGATTGTAAGTTCACTTAGAGCTCCAGGAAAAGGCAGAGGTCAAGGTGGGGGTGTGCTTACTTCTACATGTAATGCAGCAGTGAGATTTTCAGGATTGCAGCAATCATGAATGGCCTTGTTCTTGTTGGAGTTGCTGTTGGATTTGTTCTTCTCAGAATTGAAGCTTCTCTTGAGGAGGCTGAGTGAAATTTGCAGTAACTTGTATCCTGTTTTCTGAGTATTCTTTTTATATCAAGTTTGTATGTTTAAAATTTTCTTCATTGATGTAGAGCTTGACTGTTTTGGATCACTGGCAAATTGCAAATTTGATCAGTTTGGTTCAAGAATTTGAATTTTTTTTTTTTTTTTTTTTTTTTAACATTTTGAACTTGATAAAATGTAAAAAGTTGATTGCTTGATAGACAGTTTTTAGATAATTTTATTTTTGTTTTTAGCAAAATCATGGATCATCCACTTATGCTTGATGTCACAATAATCATTTTGCAAGATCATCTTTATCCTGTACTTGCAGAGAATGCAATTACATGGTAAATACTTACGAAGTGTGCGATCAGGGGCGAAGCTATGAGGTTTCTTGAGGGAATTTTATAATTTTTAAGGGTTTAATTTATAAGTTCATGAGGTAATTATATTATTTATTTAGTACTAACAATTGAAAAAAAAAATTTGAGGGGGTCGACTGACCTCTAATATACAAGAGGCTTTCCCTATGTGCGGTTATTGAATTAATTATACAATCAACCTATTATTGATGGGATTTTTGAGGAGCTCCAATAGCCTTAAGTAGACATGTTAACTTATTCCTTAGGCTTATATTTTAGCTAATATCAAGCAAATAGCTCATGTGAATATCAAAATCCCAGAGAGTATCCAACTGAAATGCAAGCTGGGAATTAACAAATAACACACAATTACTGAAAATCCTCCAACAACAACCATCAAGAAGTTTATATCTAAAAGAAAAATCCCAAATATTATAAATTTAATACAAATCCTAACAATCAACAAACAAAGCAAATGCATATACATTCGCCTTATTTTGCTAACATTCACACCAAATTCTCTCATATCTGGCTTTCTTCTTTAGATTCAAGCAGAAAATTACAAGCAAAGTTGGAATTTAATGCGACGATCATGCATTTTATATTTAACTTTTCTTGATAACCTGATACGTGGGTTGCAATAATAAAGGCACCTAAGTTCAAGAGTTAAGAAATTAAAAATATATTTGATTTTTCCATTCTCTTATCTTAAAAAAAAGTATATAAGTCTTTAATAGATGTGGTTTGGTATCAAAAGACTTAGAATTTGATTGACATATTCAGTTAGGGGTGTGCATCGGTCGGTTCGGTCGGTTAATCCTTGATTTTTTAACCGTAACCGAAATTTTCGGTTAAATAAAAGTGTGACCAATTTAACCAATTTATGACACATAACCATTAACCAATTAACCATTATATTTCGGTCGGTTATGGTTAATTCGGTTATTAACCAATCAATAAATTAAAATTTAATAATTTTTATAATTTTTAATTAGTAAAATTATATATGATGTAGGTCGGTTCTACCGATTTTTTCGGAACATTTCAACCGATCGAACCACTGACACGTTAATTTTTGGATCCTAATTCGATCACATATCCGATTCTAAAATACCGATTCTAACTAACATTTGATTAATATATCTATATTTAATTACATGCGAGATAAATATTTTTTAAACCCTCGATGATTGTCACAAGAGCCTCAGATTTCCTTCCAAACCTGTCATGTTATAAATTTTAAGGGTCACAAATTCACCACGATGTAAAATCTACACATTTGAAATTTTATATGTATTTTACCTTTAAATTCTTAAGAGAAATTAAAGAGAGTCAAACCAAGCTTTAATGCAGTTTGTCATTTGAATTTTATCAATTTTATTTTCGGGTAATATTATCAATTCAATGTAACTACAACCAATTGAGAGTTTCCATGCAGACTATCTTAACTCTAAAAAATTAAAGGATTCGCACGCGCTAATATATATATATATCGTTTAATTTCGGTTAATCGTCGGTTCGGTTATACGAATCTCATAACCGTAACCGAACCGAATAACCGAAAAAGTTAAAAATTTTAACCGCAATAACCGAATTAACCGAACTGAAAATTCGGGGTTATCCTAAGTTCTGACCCTATGCGGAATTATAACAATAAGCAGGACAAGTTCTATTACTGCTACTATGGAATTGCAACAGGCAAATTACAGGCAACCACAATAACAAATAAATAAAATATGCTGCAAATATAAAAACAATAACGATAAATAAAGCAGCAAATAAAATCAATCACAACAAATTCAACACAATGATTTTGGTGACGAAGTGGAAAACTCTTCCGAGTAAAAAACCACTCCGGGTATAGGCTACCACCCGAATCCACTATATCGAGAAAAACTTACAGCGATGGTCAAGACTATGGTGGCAACTCCACCGACTCAAGTACCTCAATACTGCAAGAACTCAAGGCAACTCCTCAAGCCCGCGACCCACGGTTTTCTTCAGAACCTCTGAAGTCTCTGAGTAGATTATATCACCAATGACGCCGGAACTCCGACTACCAACTCCTCCTATAGAACTCTAAAGGATTAGGGATTTTGGGTTATGTTGTGTTGAAGGTTTATCAAAGATTGGATTTCACCAAACAAATAGAAGACATGAGATTCAAAGAGTCTTCAAGGTGAAATCAAAGAGAGTTGAAAGCTTTGAGAGTATTTGGCTCAAGGGAATATGCTTCAACTCATGAGAATGGCGGCTAAAGGGTTATATTTATAGGTAGGGTGAACCTAGGGTTTTGCAGGCCAAAAACGCGTTCAGATCGCAGTCGCGTTCGAACGCTTACTAGAACGCTACACGAACGCGCCCTTTCTGTGAAGACTCATTCGAACGTCAATCGAACGCACAACGAACGTGAGCTCTCTGGAATGCTCTCGTTCGAACCCCACAAGAACGTGCCTCGAACGTTTTGCTCTCTGGAATTCTCCCGTTCGAACCCAATAAAGAACGTGCCACTAACGCCACACGTTCGAACCCACAACCGAACGCAGCACTACGCCAATCGTTCGAACACTGCAAACGAACGTACCACGAACGCATGTCTGATGCACAGCAGCCAGAAACCAGTCCAATTGCACAAAGATCTTCATGAAAGATTACAACTCAATTGAACTTGTTTTGTCACGGAAACATGCCAAAAAAAGGTGCTAACAATCTCCCCCTTTGGCATTCCGTGACAAAACACTACCTAATACAAAGACTACGGTATAGACCCAAAAGCAAATAGTCAACTGTCAACCATCAAAACAGTGACTTATTACAAATGGACTCGATCTAAACCTAACAAAGTAGTCTTGAAAGTAATGCCACCGCAGTAACATACCTGCTACCTGAAACATCACAACAACAAAAAATATATACCGTGAAAAGCATTGGGATAATCAAGTAAACCATAAAGCAGGTAAAAATCTCATGCATGTACAAGTAGAAATCCTCTCCCCCTTAATCTTAACTCCCTTAAAACGGAGATATCTAAAGGATATTCTACGACTCCCTCCTATATATTAAGGCTCTCCCCCTTAATATATTACTCTCCCCCTTTTTGTCACGAAATGACAAGGGTAAAAGAAACAGGAAAAATAACAGGAGAACAGGAGAAACACATGCAAGAGCATAAACAAACAGGAAATACTCCCCCACACTAACAGGCACATATAGTTAGCAAAATAACAAACACGGAAGCAAACCAAAAACTCAGAAAAATGCACAGGAAAAAGGTTGGTATGCAATAACATGAAGCACACACAGACACATACTGAGATAAATAAAAATCCTATCAAAAACTGACTGAAACAGCATTTCAAGCTGAGACAATGATACCCAGTCAGTATTCAGTCTGTTTATGACATGAAACAATATGCATCATTTTAAAAGTGTCTAAATAGCACTTATGCATATGACATAAACACCAAAGCATATAAAGCACTTGCGTGAAATAAAGTGCATAACGAATCAAGGCTTAAGACCTTATTTTATGAGCTGGACACAGCCAAGAAATCCATCTCTAACAAACCAAGTCCACAAAATAGGGTTCAAACCCAGCACCACTAGGACCTGAAAATAAGCACATTGGTGCATGCTATATTTTTACCCCAGAAATATCATGAGCTCATATTTAATAACTCTTTCGAGTGAAGGGTTTTTGCCCTTATCTTTTGAATTTGGCCATTTTGGCTCTTTTGCACTTGAGTCTCATCATTTTTTTTTTAATTAATTTCTTTTGCTTTTTTTACAAGGGGATAGCAAGGTCATCTAGTCAAAGGTCACACTATTAAGCAAACAAAGTATGAAGAGAATAGATTGCCATTCCAAAACTCATACATGCGACCAAGCCTTGACAAAATAAAAACGTGTATGTGAGGTGGCAAGCACATGATATACCAAAGGTTTTTATCACACACACTTATGTATAGAGCATCAAGAAAAATAACAGCATATCATACATGCATAATCATATATCCTACATACCAGGATCACATGCACATGCTATTCATGCTCTAACAAGCCGATAAAAAAATGTCTTTTTCATTTTCTATTTTTTTTTATTTTTCAGATTTTAACAAATAAAAAATAAAGACATAAATAGGCTTGTAAAACATCCAATGGTACGTGGAGTTGTATCCCGAGTGCAGATCATACTACCGTCCATTCGGAATCGGCTATGAAATTTATGTCCGGGTTTCCATCCTATATACCAAGGGACATTTAACAAAAACAAGACACACACACACACACCCATATGCTGTGAAATAAAACAAACGTGTAAAAACATAAACACACGCACACACACATGCAATGGGAAAATAAAAATGCATCTTTTAAGCAGAGTTACACCGAGGTGCACTCTCATCATGTCCATCAGGACACGCAGAAGAAGATGGGAATTCATCTTGCTTCCTTCACCCAAACCTTTCTAGGAACCTCATCCACTTGAGAATTCCTAGTCAACAAATTAAGTTTCTCAAAAATTCTGTCTGTTTTGTTAGTGCAGAAACTTGAGAAGCTAGATTTGAAGAGTCAAATCTAGGTGACACCTTTTTAGGCCTCCTCTTTTGCTTGTGAAGCATGAAGCACTTAGGCCTAATGTGTCCGGCCTTGCCACAATGATGGCACACAGGCACAAACCTCGGATGAGAGCGAGTTTTTACCCACAATACCTCTAGATTGAGGTTGGGAACAGGACGAGGAATAACAGGAGGAGAAACATGACTACACATAACAGGTTTCTTACCTAAGTCACGTTTAGCTGAAACAGGCACAGCTTTGGAAGAAGAAGCCTTATCACAGTTAGGCTCAGAAATAATTCCTAACATACGGTCCACATTTTTTTATTTCCACTAGAAAATACAGACACAACTGGGTTCTAGTATCGTCAAGTTCATTTCTAAATTTGGACCCTATTAATTAGGCCTCTGTTCCTCTCCTCCAGGTCATCAACCATCAAAAGGCTTTGCTCAAGATTGGCGTGAGCCTCATTCTTTTCTAGCTCTGCAGCTTTTAGCCTTTTATTGACCTCTTTAGACCTCTATATTAGTCTTCTTAATAGCTAAACTCTCTACTCATTAAACAGTTCAACATATGCTACCTGAAGACTTTCCTCTCATCTACAGACTCATCAAGAGAGACTTCTGAATCAGCATCATTAGCCACAATCTCTCTCTCCACCAGTCACACTAGCAGTAAAGGCCAAATAATTGCCTTTAGGAGAGTCATCACCTTCAGAATCACTAAGTGATGCTGCCATGGCTTTCTTGCCTTTAGCCTAAGGTATGTGGGACACTCAGATTTAACGTGCCCATATCCTTCACATTCATAGCACTGGGCACCACGGGATCTACTACCCTATCCTCTCCAGACTCCTCATGCTATGCCTACTCTCTCTCTCTAGGCATAACCTCTCTATCATTGTTACTGCTATGGCCACTCTTCTTAATTTAAGAAATTTCTTAAACTTCTTTGCAAACAAGGCCAAATCACGATCTGTGATGGTATCATCATCACCAGACGAATCATGCACAACTTCCTTAGCGATTTTCATCGCAAACGTTTTTGGCTCTCTATAACCAGGAAGCTTTTTCTCATAAACCTGCAGTTTTCCTACGAGTTCATCTAAATTAAGCTGATCGAGGTCATTACTTTCCTCGATGGCGGTGATTTTGGGTAGGAACTTATCAGGTAGGGATCTCAGGATTTTCCTAACTATCCTACTGGTAGGAATAGTCTCACCTAGGTTAAAACTAGAGTTAACAATATCGTTAATCTCAGCATAAAACTCATCAAAGGTCTCATCATCCTTCATTCTAGCGACCTCAAACCTAGTAGCAAGATCCTGGAGTCTACTATTTTTAACAGACAATGTGCCATGCACAGTCTGCAGGATGTCCCAAGCATCCTTGGCTATCTCACACATAGAGATTCTCCTAAATTCAGCAGAACAAACAGCACCATGTATGGCATTAACAGCCTTGCTGTTCCTATTGCTAGCATCAAATTCGTCCTTGGTCCAGGTCAATTTATCTTTAGGGGAAGATACCCCATCAACAATAACAACGGGAGGTTTCCACCCGTGTTCAACAGTCATCCAGACCCTCTCATCTAAGGACTTAAGGAACGCTCTCATGCGAACCTTCCAATGTAAATATTCCGTGCCATCAAAAAATGGCGGACAATTTAAGGGTTGACTACGCTCCATAGCTAATGGGTCAAGGATCGAGTTCAGGCTCTGATACCAATTGAAAATTCGGGGTTATCCTAAGTTCTGACCCTATGCGGAATTACAGACAATAAGCAGGACAAGTCATGTTACTGCTACTATGGAATTGCAACAGGCAATTAACAGGCAACCACAATAACAAATAAATAAAATATGCTGCAAATATAAAACAATAACGAATAAATAAAGCAGCAAATAAAATCAATCACACAAAATTCAACACAATGATTTTGGTGACGAAGTGGAAAACTCTTCCGAGTAAAAAACCACTCCGGGTATAGGCTACCACCCGAATCCACTATATCGAGAAAAAAACTTACAGCGATGGTCAAGACCTATGGTGGCAACTCCACCGACTCAAGTACCTCAATACTGCAAGAACTCAAGGCAACTCCTCAAGCCCGCGACCCACGGTTTTCTTCAGACCTCTGAAGTCTCTGAGTAGATTATATCACCAATGACGCCGGAACTCCGACTACCAAACTCCTCCTATAGAACTCTAAAGGATTAGGGATTTTGGGTTATGTTGTGTTGAAGGTTTATCAAAGATTGGATTTCACCAACAAATAGAAGACATGAGATTCAAAGAGTCTTCAAGGTGAAATCAAAGAGAGTTGAAAGCTTTGAGAGTATTTGGCTCAAGGAAATATGCTTCAACTCATGAGAATGGCGGCTAAGGGTTATATTTATAGGTAGGGTGAAAACCTAGGGTTTTGCAGGCCAAAAACGCGTTCAGATCGCAGTCGCGTTCGAACGCTTACTAGAACGCTACACGAACGCGCCCTTTCTGAAGACTCGTTCGAACGTCAATCGAACGCACAACGAACGTGAGCTCTCTGGAATGCTCCCGTTCGAACCCCACAAGAACGTGCCTCGAACGTTTGCTCTCTGGAATGCTCCCGTTCGAACCCAATAAAGAACGTGCCACTAACGCCACACGTTCGAACCCCAAACGAACGCAGCACTAACGCCAATCGTTCGAACACTGCAACGAACGCACCACGAACGCATGTCTGATGCACAGCAGCCAGAAACCAGTCCAATTGCACAAAGATCTTCATGAAAGATTACAACTCAATTGAACTTGTTTTGTCACGGATACATGCCAATAAAAAGGTGCTAACACGAACCGTAATAAAAAAATGGGTCGGAACGATTCGGTTAATCGGTTAAAACCGATTAATGCACACCCCTAGATTCAGTGTTCGAGTCCATGGTGTATTTCTTTGTAAGAGTTTGGGGCAGTCGGAGATTTTATTTACTCCTCTTGAGCACGGATTGAGTGATTTGGTAGCAGAGTTTCCAATGTTTCAAAAAAAACTAAGGGTTGTGAATAAAATTTTAATAATTTAATAATTGATTAAATAACAACCGTTAGATTTTAATTTAACTGGATCTGATGATTGTGCTCCCGATAAAGAATGCGACAATTGTCAGTAGCCACAAATTCCACTGGCAATGGATTTTCTTCTGGGACCAACCATATCCATATGGGGTGGAGAGTGCCACAACTGCCAAACTTGTAAAAGTATAATCATTCAAGATAAAATAACAGTTTGATTTTCTCCACTAATTTGTTGAAATGGAGATTAGCTCAGTTCATTCATCATCTCTTACATCCATACCATGGACTCTGCCCAGAAATGGACTCATTGAAAAATCTTCAGGGCACTGTCAAATCCTCAAATTTCCCAATTCAAAGAAATTTTCACATGCAAGAAAGCTCCAGTTTACTGATTTCAAAGCACAAGCTTCAGGTAATCAAATATGTTTTGGGATTGTCATTAATGAAACAAATGGGATGCTTCAATGCAATTGTAAATGTTATGATAATTTGGAATCTTAGTGAAAGCTAAAGCATTGCAATGTGGATTAGTTGGTGATAGAAATGGTATATAAATTTTGTACAACAGTGTGCTGAATCTTTAGTATAGTATGAACTTTGCATGTATATTTTAATCTAGTAATTCATACTACAAAGGATTTGCTTTAAAAAAAAAATTGAAGTAGGATCAGGATCATTATATGCTCAAAAATATGTGTATGAATGTGAACTAGGCACAACCAATATCCGTTCGGAGGCAGTTGGAGCAACTCCAAAGGATGAAAATCTTGCATTTGTTGCTGGTGCTACGGGTAAAGTTGGTTCTCGAACAGTCAGGTGATAGTCTACTTCTCATTTCACTTTAAATGTCAAATGGTACTTCAACTTGATGACTGGTGTATAGAATCTGATGAAGTATTGTAATAATCTTTCTCAGGGAGCTTTTGAAACTTGGTTTTCGAGTTAGAGCTGGAGTCAGGAGTGCTCAGAGAGCGGAAAATCTTGTCCAAGTACGTGTCGTTTTTAGTTAGTAATTATGGTTATCACTGTTTCTCGAATTACTTATCTACCAAAATTTTCTTCTGCAGAGTGTTAAGCTATTGAAACTCGATCCTGAACTTGCAAGTGAAGGAATTAAGCGTAAGAATGGAGAGCTCAGGAATCCCAGATTTTTTTTTTTTTTTTTTTACATTTAATTGCTATGTGCACTGAATAAACCAAAAAAAAAGTGTTTTTCTATATATTCAAATATGAAATATATACTCCCTTAGAAAGTAACAGGCAGTCTTTGGTCTGTAGCCCAGCTGTAGAATGCTTGAAATAGTGGAATGTGACCTGGAGAAACGAGGTCAGATCAAGCCGGCTTTAGGCAATGCATCAGTGGTTATATGCTGCATTGGTGCCAGTGAGAAGGAGGTTTTTGATATTACAGGACCTTATCGAATTGACTTCCAGGCTACCAAAAACCTTGTTGATGCAGGTACAAGCCACTGAACTAGTTATTTATGTATTTGGTAAATTTCAATTTTAATTCAATCAGCTTGGAAGATGAAGAAGTATAAGCAGAGGAAGTTTGTTACTAGGAGTTCTCATGATAATTTTCAGAAATAATTAATGCAATTACTAGTCTTCTTTCTAAGCTTTCCATGCTAAAACTAGAATGCTTCTTCTAATTTGCAGCAACTGCTGCGAAAATTAACCACTTTATCATGGTTTCATCATTGGGCACAAATAAAGTTGGATTTCCTGCAGCTATTTTAAAGTAAGCTTAAAACATTTTATTATCTTGCTTTGATTTGAATGAAAATTCGCTATTTTGTTATCGAATTACCCTTGTTCAGTGATCAAATTACTCAATTTTTTTTCTGTCGCTGCTGCTTAAGTTTGTTCTGGGGAGTCTTGATCTGGAAAAGGAAGGCAGAAGAAGCACTCATAGCCAGTGGTCTCCCTTACACTGTAAGAACATCTACTAAATCTAAAATTAAAATCGTTCGCACTGAAATGGCAGCGCCATTATTTCTTGAATTTGATTACTCACCTTGTAGTGCTTCTTCAGATAGTCAGACCTGGAGGAATGGAGCGGCCTACTGATGCTTACAAGGAAACACATAATATTACCCTTTCACAAGAAGATACTTTATTTGGTGGCCAGGTGTCTAATCTTCAGGTATGTATTTGATAAATTCCATTTTATATGCCGCAATTTGTTTGAGCAATATATGGAACAAATGAAACTAAAGGCAAAACCAACTAATCACAGGTCGCAGAACTCATGGCATGTATGGCCAAAAACCGTAGCCTTTCATACTGCAAGGTGGTGGAAGTAATTGCTGAGACAACTGCACCATTGACTCCTATGGAAGAACTTCTTGCCAAGATACCATCTCAACGTGCTGAACCAAAGGTAGCTTCCTCTTTTTCTTCACATTTAGCACTTTTGGAAACCTTGATAAGAAAGACTTGAGTTGCAGCAGTATGACCTCATTTAAATCTCAACTATTTAGATACTTCCCCTTGAGCCTTTTCCTTTGCGATTCAAATTTGAAGCAGCAAATCATTTTTCAAGGTCCAATGTTCCTTGTTGAACCGGACAACAAAAGACCATCTGCATGCCATAATTAACACTGCTGACCACCTTTGGATGCAGCTTGGACTGTTGAGAAGAGGAATTAGATTATAGTTTTAAACATATAATAGTTCTTGTCCACTAGCCTATCCAATGGAGAAAAAAATCCAGCTTTTACTGTGGGACCAGTACGGTATTAGCTCCAAGGTTAAGCATCTTCTGAGATGCCCATCTCTCTTTGTAGATATGGAGTAGTGAGTCACTGGTTGACTCATACTATAACAAGAGATGAGGAAATGTCCAACTGTTAATTTAATCTCATAAGATAATTTTTTAGTATGAAATTATCACCAATAATTTAGAATTCATATTGATTCTTGTTTTATTGTTGAAACAGGAATCGATTGCTTCTGACAAGTCTGATCCAGCAGCTTCCAAGAGCATCATATCTGAGGAACCTAGTGCTACCATTACAAAGGAACCTGTCCAAACAAAAGCAAAGGAGACACAGCCACTTTCTCCTTACACTGCGTAAACATATCTATTCAATACTAAACCTTCTCATGTGGATTTAATTTGTATCTTAGCCAAAACCATTTACGCCTTTTCTTTTTTTGCAAAGCTATGAAGATATGAAACCACCTTCCTCCCCTCCTCCAACCCCAAGCACCACTTCTGGTGCCTCCAAAACAAGTGATTTAAATGCTTTGCCAGAAGCTTCAAAATCCACCCCTTTGTAGGAATCCTCAAGCACAGCCACCAAAATGGAAACACCACAGGCAGACGTGAAGAAATCGAGGCCTCTCTCACCTTATATTGTGTAAACTCAAATTGGGAATCATATCTCCATTTTTCCCTCTTTTTTTTATCCTGTTGACAATGGGATGATGAAATGTCCAACAGAAAAATTGAACCATGCTGTTTGGCTAGCATTCAATGTTTGAGATGATTTATCAAAATCCTTGATGCCTTTCATATCATATTGTTGTCAAGAACTACACCATTAAATTAAGATTCTCTCTTCATCCAAATTTGATGCTCTTGCCATCAGCATTTCTTATTTATTGCTGTGTTTTTGCTAATATGCAGTTATGATGATCTGAAACCACCTACATCTCCTACACCAACTCCTCCTTCTGGGAAGAAAGATTTAACCATCGTAGGCAGACCTTCAGTAACCGGTACTTCTGATTCAATTACTTCAGGGGTGACAATTGGCACCACTGAAACAATATCGGCACTAGAAGAAGTGCCGAAAACACAGCCTCTTTCTCCATATTTTGCGTAAGTCAATTCCACTGCTTACTTATCAACTCATTCACTATTGCTTAGTTTTCTTACAAGCTGACTAAATTTTGATAGTTATGAGGATTTAAAACCACCTACCTCTCCAAGCCCAACACCGAGCGGTCCCAAATTAGTACCTCCAAGTTCCTCAACAACAGAAGTTACTTCCCAGTTAAGTGGAGGCAATGATGTAGCAAAGACTACTCCAGATACGATTGTTGATGGAAACAGCCCTTCCCCGAATTCAATTCATTACCATTCACCCTACCACATGTAAGTCTGAGATGATTATTGCTATTTTCTTTAGGTCATATGTTGATTATGCTATCGAGAAACAATTTATACTGAGTGTCCGTTTTCCATTTAACAACCAGGTATGAGGACTTGAAGCCTCCAACATCACCAATTCCATCCCCAAAGAAATCTTAGAGACAAACTATTAATATTTCGACAAGGTATTCATTCTAAGTGCTTCATACTCTTCCTCTCTGAATCTGCATTGCAATTTAGTCTTAAGCTTCTCAACTTCATTGTCAGAGAATCATCGAAATAATCAGAACCTGCATCCAGGGATTTGCACGGCAAGTGTATTGTAGTTATACGAAGAGGCAAGCTATTGAAATTGCAGGAGTTTCAATGGGGATCTCTTGTTATATACTATGGCAGATTCATTTTTTGTTCACTACTCTATTGTTCTTTGGTGAAATTTGTACAACTTGTTTAAATTTCTATGAAGTTTAGCACCACTAAATTCTTGAATGAGAATAATTATTATTATTATTGTATTCTTTTAACTTGTTATTTTCCCCTTTTTCTTGTTTCTCCATGGATGGTTTGTTTTATAAAGTAGCACAATGTTGAGTTATGTGAAGTTGGAACTATGTCAAAAATTGTCTTTACTGATATTATTTTAGTATCAGTAAAGGGTAAAGTGTCAATGTCGTTCGAGTCAGAATACACTGACATTAGTATTTAATGTCAGTGATTCGAGTGTCGGTAATTTATAATATTGTAGTATCACTATAATAGTGACACAATGACGTTAGTAGACTATAATACAATATTCGTGTCAATAATTTATGTTGATGGTGTTTCCAGGTCCTATGTTATTTAAGCAGTACGGTAGGGGTAAAAAGGTAATTCCCTTCTCGGTCAAGATCATTAATGCCGACCCGACCACTAAGAGCCAAACAGTAAGTGACCGAGCACTTATGATCTGTAACCCGACCACTTGAGATCGGATGACCGGGCATTATCATATCGACAGCAGCATTCTCAGTTGAAAAGACTATCATGACCGACCTTATGAAGACCGACCAGATAGCTAGATATGCTCCAGAGATAAGTTATCCTATTCTTATGGGGTAAAGAGATAAGTTATCCTATTCTAAAAGGGTATGAGAAATAAAGGACTAGGACTCCTTATGGGAAAAAGAAATTGTTTCAACTAGGAAATTCTTGTAGGAGAAGGAATCTGATTTCTTCACTATTATAAATAGGAGGGTAGAGTAAGCTTAATGGGATGATATATCAGAATCAAGAGGAAGATCATTACGATCAAGCTTGTAAACATAAGAGATATCAGAGAAGTATATCTCAGTAATAAAAATATCATTCTGTTCGTGTTCGTGGACGTAGGTTGGACCTGATCCGCCGAACCACGTTAAATCTCCTTGTTGATTGGTGTATTTATCTGTCTTTTGCTAAGTTTGCTTTTGGTTCCCCCATAACCGAACAAATTCACTATTAAGGGAGGATTGTCTCGGGAGTAAATATTCCAATATTGTCCTGAGACCGAAATCAGCCGTCAATAATTTATATTAGTATGAGTAGATCATTGATAAGATAACATCAAGAAAATATTGATAATATTTGGAAAATTTAGTTCAGTTATCATTATGACTATGATATTAGTATTTAATTTTTTATTTTAAAAATATATAAGCAGACTATGACTTAAATGTTATGCAGTTTTAATGCAGATTAATTGGTAATTAATCTATGCTTAATCGTAAATTGTTACTTGAGCGATTAATCGGTGTTTAATCGTAGATCGCTACTTGAACGATTTGATTATGCTGATTTTGACCACTTTAAATAAACGCCGATTTTCGAATTATTTTGACTGATTAATAGACCGATTTTCGAATTATTATGACTATGATAAATAACAGTTGATGATAAATTCCCTCATGGCATGAAGAGGAAAGGAGCTACTCACAAATGTTAACAAGTTCTTGATATATGTAAAATAACTGCAAAAAACAAGCTACATTCAAACCTTGCCAAAAGTATTTTCCCCAGAAGAACAGCTCCTGCAAAAGGCCACCTAATAAAAGAACTGACACTCATTATGGTAAAACTGTAAAATGCCGAAAGAAAAAAGTAATTGTTGCACTGAGCCAGGTTCTTACAGTTTCACTTGCACTAGGAGTTGCCAAAACCTGCACAACGAGAGAATCTTATAAGCATGCAAAACAACATGATCAAGATCACTGCAGCTGTTAATGAAAGATATTTGTATTCTACACATCTTTACATTTATGTTTTATGTGTATGTCTCGAGATATTATGACAAAATAAATATTGTTAATCCAAAAGATATTTGTGATTATGAGAGTCAACAATATTTATATATATTTCAAATAAAGTTCTTGGTAAAATGTGATTATTATACACGACAGTAATATATCACTCGACCAATATTGTTGTGTGTCGCCTAAATTAACATTTGATGTTAATAGAATAAATGATGAGTCTCATATCATAAGGATACAAACGATATATGTTTTCATTAGTAGAATGAAATATCGAATACGACCATAGAAACGTAAGATCACATGGTAATATTATCTAAGGTTATTGATCATCGTAAGAATATATTAGTGTTCTTATATCTTCTGACCTGAGATCACATGTTGACATGTGCTACAGTACTCATAGTTCACTAATATATCATCTTTCGACTAGCTAGCCATGTCCTTTGAATAAATACTAGATGCTTTTGAGCTATTAACGTACGAAGTTATGTGTGCTTTAAGAAATGATCTGATAGCTTTGATAATAGAAGATAGAAATGTTTTAAGGAAACTCAAAGATATGGATACAAGTCTTTGATCAAAGCAGTCGATATCTTAGAGATATCAATTCCATAAGATTGAGTTTTAAAATATATCGAGTATAAAGATTTGACCTAACCATGATCCAAGACTCGATAAAGAACACAAATCAGAATGAGTGAGATGACATGCTCGAAGTGTATCCTAACAGATTCATATGTTTTCTCACTCCATTCATCACTAAGGGTCATGACATGTTGTTAGGCATTTACCCATGGTCTGTGAAATATCATAGAGATTAAATATTAAAGAGTTAATATCGTTCCACTGTTACTCGATAATGAACATAGGACGGTCGCACAAATATAGTTCTCGTCTATGTTACAAATTTAATGATGTCTATTAAAAGTTAGTAAATGATTATTTTGGCAAAATAAGATTTCCTAATAAAATTAGGAAAATCGGAATATTTCAGAAATATTAATTTGATTAACAAATTCGAAATATAAAATTAGATTTAATTGTTTAAATAAATATTTGATATTTATATTAAATAAATTTAATTAAATTAAATATATTTTGATTAATCACTAATTAAAATTAAGTAAATTAAAATTAATTAATAGTTAATTAATTATTATGTCAAAATAATATTAATCTATTGGGCTTTAATTAAGTGGGATAGCACCCAAATTTATTAGAGTCATGATATAGATTAAATAGTGAAGTCTTATTTAGTCAGAAATTCTTATTCAGTTAAGATTTCTTAATTATTATTAGGGATTGAGTCTTAAATAGATCAAATTTGATTTGGAGAGATTTGAGTGTCCTTATTGTATTATAATACAGACAAAGCATTTCTCATCTATAAATAAATGGGAAATTCGGCCAATGATATATACAATTTGTCTTTGGCCGAATTTTGGTTTTTATCTCTCTCTCTCTTCGGCTTGTTCCAAGTTTGTTCCAAGATTGTTTCAAAGAAAATTAGTTCTTTGATTCTCGATCTAAGACTTCATCATCCTAGAAAAGAAAATAAATTATTTTGTTCTCAAAGGAGAGAGCAATTTGTTCGCGGATGAGTTCTTGTGTGCCAAATAAAGGTACAATGCTTGGGCACTACTACGAGGAGAAACTCAAGAAAAAAGTTCAAGAAGGCTAAGGAAAATGATAAACACATTAAGATATGATTATTTTATCGTTGGTTTTTATTTATGTTGATAAATAAAATTTATTACATTGCACGTTAAAATTAATAGAGATTAATTTAAAAATATATTTGTTTACATCAATAACGACATAACCACGATCCTTAAAGTGGTTTTGGAATAAAATTTTAAATGTCAATCAGATATATGCTTCCGCGCTAACCCTAAGACCGTACACTTCTAATATTAATTTTGTACCCTATATATACAAAATTAATTGAGATATTACTCTTGACAATACATAACCCTTAAAACCCACAAGGCAAGGGGAAAAAAGAGAGTAAAGTAATTAAAGTTGATAGAAAACAGCGCAGCCCCAACAGTCATTTCTTTTAACACTATGCACTAACAAGAGCCAAATTATATTTAAATCTTGATAGTCTTGTTATTGATAGTGAAAGAAAACAGAAAAGAAAAAAGGACCAAAGCAAAGAAATAACGTTAAAGATTACCATTATAAACGGGTTCGGAAATTCCCGAACCGGATAAGGAAATTCCTGAACTCAAGAACTCCTGATCGGATACTTACATTTGGTTCATTAATAAAGAACATTGTGATGTAAAGTATTATTTTAAAAACATACCAGTGATTGAATCAGTGAAAGGTCATAAATAATTTTATTTAATTAAAAAATTATATAAAAATATAGAATTTACACAATAAATATAGAAAAATATATTCATTAATTCTAACAATTTTTAACGTACAAACAAAGTGATTTGGACTAAAAATGACTAAATGAGCGCCCCGAATATTTCTTTCATTTAATATATGATTGTAACAATATCTAAGGCAAGCAGTTTAATCGAAAATATTCGAGGGTTAATTGGAAATTAATTGAGAATGATAAAACTGATATTTTGTATGACTGATGATATAAAAACTTAAATCTCATTTCTCAATATCCTCCAAAATCATTATAAATCATTAAAAATGTTAAACAACCATAAATTTACAAGAGATGACTAAAATCTCTAAAGACGAAGAAAAAATGAAGAAAAAAAAGAAGAAAATGAGTATTTTTACAAATCAGTAATTAATCGGCTAACAATTTATGATTTTCGACCCAATCAAATCACTTTGGTAGCAATCAGTGATTAATCGCTCCTTAAACTACTTAGCCTCTACGTGTCACTGTGAGAAAATAAGAGCAAATGATATTGACATATGTCAAGTGATGTCAAAAATACCTAAGTCGACCTAAACAAAAATCATAAAAGAAATATAAATTTTAACGAGCTCAATGAAACACCAATTTCGAATATAACATATCTACCCCACTTGAAAGGAAAAAGTCTTTATTTAGTTAGTTTGGTATGCTAAATATCGATTTCATTTGTTTGAACATATGTTAACCATTTTTTTTCCTTTTTTAAAAAAAAAAAATAAGGAGTGTATAAACTCAAATATATATGATGCAATTCAAAACGATGTGCAAGATAATCAACTAGTTTTTTTGCTTGTACCAGAAAGACCTACCACAAATTTCAAGGTGAAAAAGAAAAAAAAAAAAAAAAAAATGTGATGTCCGGACTTGTTAAAGAGACAATGACTGAGATTATCAAAGGGAATATTAAGTCTTCAACAATATTGAAAATGGAATTGTCACAAGAGGAACCATCATGGGTTACATTGAATCAAGCCTTGGATTGAAGGTCCATTTATTTTGGGTGTGTGTTAGGCCACTTGTTTAGGCCTTAGTTTATTGCGTAATTTTAGTTTATTAATTATATACCAAGAGCTTAACTTTATTTAATTAAGGCCTTTAGTTTGAAATTGTTATTTTATGCATGGCTCTTGCTTGACGTGACCTAATGGTGTATTATGGGCTTGGGTGTGCATTGTGGGTTAATTATGGATAAATTATGAATTACATATCTGTTAGTATGTTGGATAGATTAGGGTTTTGTATAAACCTTTTATTTTTCAGGTTTTGAGTTTTTAGACATCAATAACATTCAAACTTATTTTCGTGAGACATATTCTCTCTTATTCTTGATTTAGATATTCAACTCATCAAGGGTTTTGCACACCTTATGGCGTCTCAACGGATCTTAATAATTCATCTAATCCGAGTCAACTTATTTGTGGGTTGACATGACATAATTCTTGTTGGTTTCGCATCAATATGCTTAAATATAATTTTAATATCAAAATCGAATCTTTTCATCCTGTATTGTGTTAGGCACAATCTTACTTCTTAGTACAAAAATAGGAGAAACGCTTGAGCCTCCAACCTTATGTTATGGTTAGCCGCCACGCGCTCTAACTATTCCAGCTTTGCTGTTTCATCAGAATATTAAAAGCCTTTGACAAATACTTGAATTGGTATCTCTCAAGGTCAATCAACAAATGTTGACTTCGATAATAAATGACATATTCGGTCAAACAAACACATATAACTAATAATTTTATATATATATATAACATATTGAAAATGAACTTCTTCAATACTTCCAAAAAAATTCAATATTTAAACACGTTAAGTGAAACCTTAAGAATTCATTCCAAATCCTAAAAACTAATAAATCAATTTAGACGAAGGGTGGGTAGTGTTGGTTTTTTTTTTTTGAATCTAAAAAGTGTGTTTCTTGTAAGAATATAGGGCAGTCAGAATTTTATCTGATCTGTTTAAGCCCGGAATAAATAATTTAGCGGTAAGATTTTTAACAATTCCAAAAAAAAAAAAAAAAAAAAAGTAGTGTTGGTTTGAAAATTCAAACAGATTGAACGTGTTTTTTTAAATTGAGTCTAAATTAATTTAATTGATTAATTTTTTTTTTTTTATTTTAAAGAATTGCAATCGGATGTTTATAAAAGACCAAATTTTTGCCTATATTCTGATAGCCCAACTTTTGGTCTTATATTTAAAAGTCTAAATAGTATGAATGAGGTAAAATTGAAATAGGTTGGTATCAAACTCGTGAATTAAAATAGAATAAGTTGTTTATTTAATTATATAAATTATAATTAGAAATAAAAAATATTTTCATTGATGTATTTATTCTGTCTAATAATCGAAATGAATTATTAATAAATTAAAAAAATGGTCATTAATTAAAATTATAAATTAATGAATTACTTATTAATTTTTTAATTCATTAATTATTAAGTTATTAATCACTAATTAATTATTATTTTAATAATTATTATTAATTTGTCAGGTAATTAATCAATAAATTATTAGTAATTAATCATTAATTATTATTTTTTTAATGATTTATTTTTTTAATTAATTACATAATAATTATTAACTATTAATTTTTTTAGGGTAAGATTATCATTTCCCTTTATATTTAAGAATAAAATTCTCAGAGAATGAGACTCTATCATTCTATTGATTTCCAATCCCACAAATCTAATTTTTAATTACTAACTTTTAGTCCTATATGGCTATATCTAAAAGTCTAATTCCCTTTTCTTTTTTTCTTTTTTTATCAAGGTTTATTTGAATTATGTAGTTAATTTTAATTTTTATAATCCAAATTCATATCAATTTTATCATTTTGAGATAAAAATGATAATAATAATAATAATCAAGGTTTATTTGAATTATGTAGTTAATTTTAATTTTTATAATCCAAATTCACATCAATTTTATCATTTTGAGATAAAAATGGGTCAAATAAACACATAAAATAAAACTCAAGAAGTTTATGTACATCCAAATTTTAGATATCCACAATTGGATTGTGAGATTTGTTCAAAACTTAATCATTTTCCAATAATAATAATAATAATAATAATAAGCTAAATCAACAAAATTAGTGAAGCTAAGAACAAGTCATCGTCATCTCACTAGGAATCCTTGTCAACGTATAAAAGCCACATCTTCCAATTCCTAAAAAAGCCACCCTAAAACGACGTCGTAAGCTGCATGCAGTGTCTCACTCTCATCGCCGGCGGCTACAAACTCGCCGGAATTCTCTCTCTCTCTCTTCTTCGATTGATTATGATTCATAATCTATAGATACACATATACATGCAAGAGTATCTATAACGATTCAAATATATATATATATAATTTAATTTAATTTAATTTTTTTTTTTGGGGTTTTCGATAATTCTTATCTATCAATCGATGGAGGATAGCTTGAGCGGAGGCGAGGATTACTCCGATCGGGACGCTCTCGACGGACTCGAGAATGACGAAACCGATATCCAGTGGGTCCCACCCAGGGGTTCCTCCACCAAGGTACATTCTCTTTTCTCAATTTAGGGTTTTACTGTTCTTATAACTCAATTTCGAATTACAATTCTCTTTATTTTGATCATATTGTCCATTGATTCACTGTAAAGATTGTATTTTTTATTTGGAGTTATTATTTGGAGCTTTCAGGGCTTTTTTAGACGAAAAATTTGTTCTTTTTGTTAATTATATTTGTTTGTTTTTTTTTTTTGGCAGGCTATAACTAGAGAATCTCTTTTGGCTGCACAGGTAATGAAAAGCAGAATCTTTTGGTTTTGTTAATGTGCATTTTGTTAAATTTGTAATTTTTTTTTTTTTTGTGTGTTATGGGATTTGATGTTTTATGCCGGGAGTTTAATTTGTGCAGAAGGAGGATTTGCGGAGAGTGATGGAATTGCTATCACTGAAGGAGCATCATGCACGTACTTTATTAATTCATTATCGTTGGGATGTTGAGAAGTTGTTGACAGTGCTTGTCGAGAAGGGCAAATCAAGCTTGTTTTCTGAAGCAGGTGTCACAGTAAATGAAGATGTCAATTCTTTGTTATCCTTGTCATCTACATTGATGTGCGACATATGCATGGAAGAGGTTTCTAGTGATAAGGCAACCAGAATGGATTGTAGCCATTGCTTTTGCAATGACTGTAAGCACTCTGCATGTTATCTGGTCTTTCTTCTTTAGTAGTTTCATAATCTGAGTGTTTATTTCTTGTTGTCACAGAGAATATTGATAGGCAGTTTAGTTTGGTAAGGGTGACCAAGCCATTGGTCCGATCTTAGATGGTTTCCTAGAATTTTTTAATCCCTTTTTTGTTATATGAACTGAATCTTCTGCATTGACTTTGTTTTCAGGTTGGACAGAGCATTTTATTGTAAAAATAAATGAGGGTCAGAGCAAGCGGATTAGATGCATGGCACACAAATGCAATGCTATCTGTGATGAAGCTGTCGTAAGAAGCCTGGTCGGTAGAAAGGATCCCAATCTGGCTGAGAAATTTGATCGTTTTCTTCTTGAGTCTTATATTGAGGATAATAAAATGGTTAAGTGGTGCCCAAGTACACCCCATTGTGGGAATGCAATACGTGTTGAGGAAGATGAATTTTGTGAGGTAGAATGTGCTTGTGGTCAACAGTTTTGTTTTAGTTGCTTATCAGAAGCACACTCGCCTTGTTCATGTTTGATGTGGGATCTTTGGGCCAATAAGTGCCGAGATGAATCTGAAACAGTTAATTGGATCACTGTCCATACAAAGCCTTGTCCAAAATGTCACAAACCTGTGGAAAAGAATGGTGGCTGTAACCTTGTGAGCTGTATTTGCGGACAAGCATTTTGGTAAGGATTATTTTTCTCCTCTCTTGG
Source organism: Zanthoxylum bungeanum (assembly GCA_019454045.1). Classification (NCBI taxonomy): domain Eukaryota; kingdom Viridiplantae; phylum Streptophyta; class Magnoliopsida; order Sapindales; family Rutaceae; genus Zanthoxylum; species Zanthoxylum bungeanum. The sequence goes on from SKCR01043073.1 coordinate 26,643, forward strand.
AGTATACCTTGTCAAACACCACTGTTGCTGGATTCGCCATACTCGCATAAATGGCCTCTGAACTTGTGGCGCCAGCAATTGATGCAAAATTTTTGCTGTTTATTTTTAATTTTTTTAATCTGTTAATTGAGTCCACTGTAAATTGCATAGGATTTCTAGTTTGAAAGGATTTCTCATTCCTGTGGCACCAGTTCATTTTCGATGTTAGTGTCCTTTGAAGGTTATAGTTGACATATTCTCCCTTCTCATTATGACATAGTTGGCTATGTGGTGGAGCTACTGGAAGAGACCATACTTGGTCAAGAATTGCTGGTCACAGTTGTGGTCGCTACAAGGAAGACAAATCCAAAAACACTGAACGGGCAAAGCGGGAGCTCTATCGGTATATGCACTATCATAACCGTTACAAAGCTCATACAGATTCCTTTAAGCTTGAAAGCAAACTTAGGGAGACTATCTTAGAGAAGGTGTCTATATCAGAAGAGAGGGAATCAAGGGTAAGAGATTTTAGTTGGGTAACTGATGGATTGTACAGACTTTTTAGATCCAGGAGAGTCCTTTCCTATTCATACCCATTTGCATTTTACATGTTTGGAGAGGAGCTCTTCAAGGATGAGATGACAAATGAAGAAAGGGAAATAAAACAGCATTTATTTGAGGACCAACAGCAGCAGCTTGAGGCAAACGTTGAAAAACTCTCCAAGTTTCTAGAGGAGCCATTTGATCAATATCCTGATGACAAAGTTATGGAGATAAGGATGCAAGTTATCAATCTTTCCGGTATCACTGATACCCTCTGTAAGAAAATGTTAGTTTGGCTTCCTCATCTTCATAATTGGTTTTATCAATATCTTGTAAGAAAATGCAAGTTGTTGGATTTTAAAAAATAAACTTGTTTTTATAAAATCACTGGTAGGTATGAGTGCATTGAGAATGATTTTTTGGGTTGTCTTCAACTTGGTACCCACAATATAGCTCCTTACAAGTCTAAGGGCATTGAGAGGGCATCGGAACTTCCTACCTGTTGGAAAACTCAAGCCAGTACTACTGATAAGCGACAACGATTGGATGGTGGCACTAGTGGTAATGTTGATAGGCCTTTTCCGCATTTGTCTATAATAATATGACATCACATAATCGTCAACGATCTTATGCAGTTTTTATGTTGAATTACAGTAGTTGGTAGTTTCCATTTTGTACATCTGATGTGATGTCTTATTATAGCATGTCTGATAAAAGTCATACTAACATCCTGCAATGCTGTAGGAGGAACCTCAGAACACGATCAACCTTCAGGCTCTAGGAGTTCAGATGATAGTGGATGCTCTTCCCAGAAGCGTACTAGAAAGGAAGATTGTCTTAGTGGGTTTTTTGACTTAAACTTGCCAGCTGAAGTCATTGACCAGAATTGATCTTTGACATTGCAGGTTCTCATAAAAACACAAGTGTACAGCTCTAACTGGAAGATCCTTCATCTCTAATGGAATTATTTGTATGGGAGTTGGCATGTTATCTTTTTGTCCCGGTTTTTATGTTCTTTCCTTTTGCTGAGATATACTGTGTTTCCCAGTTATCTCTGAAAATTTATATATTGTACAGAGTCTCATATTGGACTTTAGTAGGCAATAAGAAATGTAAATTTTGGACCTAAGATTTGAGCAACGCTCAGATATCAATGCAAATGCTTTTATCTTGTAGGCTTTCAATTTAGTTAGTTAATGTTTCTTTCCGGTTAAACTATTGGTTGCGGAATGATCCCAGTGTTAATTTGCCCTTGTGGTTTCTCTGTATAGTTTTGACAGTTGACTGTTGATTCAAGCTATGCAAAGTTTAGCTTGTAATTCACTGTTGAGATGCCATTTGTGTGTACCCTTTTTTGTTCAGTAACCATGTTGATAAATAAGTTGTGTTTCAAGTAAATCCCTTTTAAGCTTAATGTATTTAGTTAGAGATTTTCATCTTGCAACCGTCTTTAGAGTTTTTTGTGTAGCTAGCCATTTTTGTGTATTTTCAATAACCACAACTGCCAATACTCACAACCACCAACCAAAGCCAGCTCGGGGCATGTGACCTGCAAAACAACTGGAGAGTGGGGACTCAACGGCAGTCATTACACACTGATCGTCAGAGTCGGGTTTAGGAGTACCTAGTCATTGTCAGTCAGGCCATGAGGCCTTGTATTTAAGTGTTGTATATATATGTGTGTGTTTAAGATATGTTAAAATATAGTTTTATAGTCAGTAAATCAGTCTGTATATGTCAGAGGTTCATGTGATAGCTAGGCCGTCTCCTGCCTATCACATGTTCGGATTTCCTGGAGTGAGACAAGTTTTATTTATTTATTTTGAGATCCTTAGTTATAGTTATGACATAATATTATAATAAAAAAAATAGAGATCTATTATATATATATATATATATTTAAAAAAAAATTAGGGTTATATTCGAGTCACCTAGTCCACCTTATATCCAGAACTACCGCCACCACCAAAGTTAAATGTATTATTATTATTTCACTGGTGCTATAGTCCACCGTGTAAGGTTTATGTGTACAAGAACCAAGAAATCTGAATTTAAGATTTAACTACGACTTCACCTATATAAACACACTAGAGGTGGTGTCGCTTCTGTCAGAGTTTGGAAAATAAAGCTTTGTAAGTGTTTATGAATCAAGAGATAACACAATGCCATTATATGGTGCTAATGCTCACGGTGAACATGTAAAAGAAGTATATAAGGTTTATGTGTACAATGTTTCCGATCTTGTCAATATAGGAACAATGATTTAATATTCTATATATAACTATTTTTTCGACAAGGTTTTGATATGTCTGTACAAGTAGCAGGTTTAAGTCGAAAGACACCTTCTATATGCATAAATCTTAAATTTATCTTATCATTAACTAAGTGGGGGATTGTTGGTATAGTTAGTGATAAGTGTGTGTGTGACTTCCTATCCCACATAGGAAGTGTATTGGGAGTATATCAAGTTTATAAAGGCTTGTCACACCTAATAATTCAAATTGGTGGTGGAAAGTTTGGAGGGAAATACAATTATCTACCAATTTGATTTATTTCAATTAAATCAAGATAAAATTTTACAAATGGATTCGATCATTGTCAATCACTTTGATTTAATTCAATTAAATCAAGTCAAATACACCTATAATTACATATTTATAATTACCAAAATATCATCCAATGGTAGAGATATTTATGAAATTACAATAAATCACTTGTGTGATTTTGGATTAATCCAATTAAATCAAAATAAATAATTAATGTTATCTAATAACACTTAATTCTTTTAATTGATAATTATAATATCAAATATTATTTATTATCAAACATTATCGGCTACCAAGTACTCAACGAGTACACTTCATATTGTGGACTCTCTAAGTCCAGACACGTTCGTCATATAAGCCTAGCTTATATGTACGCGATTCGGCCACCTCCGAATTCGCGAAGAACAAAAACGACCTTTTTGAACTATACAAGTGGATGCCATCACATATTCTTAACAATCCCTTCGTCGTAGGCTATCCGAGTTGTGCTTAGGAAACATAGATTATACCGTCAAGTTTCCGAGACACACATCTCATATTGTCAACATGTCCACGATTCTTTACAACTAATCATAACACCATTTCTGATATATGTGATCCACCCTAGGTGATTGGCTTTGGCCAAAGTCTTAAGAATCATGGCTTACTCACATGGATACCTAAACCCTTTATGGTACAAATACGAGCTGACGGATCCTATTTTGATACGCACTTGATTAACGAGTGCATCAGTCCACACCCAACGAACATCCAGCGGTTAGACCATGAAAGGTCTCTGACATTTATGGCATCAAAGTGCGGAGGATCACACATAAAATCAATGTTATCCTATAATCAAATGATCACATATGCTACTCAACTCGAGTAGATTCCTATTGATGATGGTGTGTACTTCCAACTATTAGGAATCACATGTGAGTCATTTGGTATTCGCTCCAATGAATATCCTCGTATCTATACGAGATTCCTTTGCTCATGATATATTGGGTTAAACCATTGGAACAAAAATTCCAATATACGACATGTGTTAGTCTTCTAAGTTAAAGGAATTCGACCGTATTTCAAAACTAACGACTAGAAATGTTTACTTTAAGATAGTTTATAATAGTAATATTATCTCAATGTCGGACCACCCAGTATCCAGTATTATTACAAAATTATTCTAAGGTCGATGTCATTCTCAGCATACACTACAAGAAAATTGGCAAATAGCGATGAAAAAATTCCGTCTCCATTTTGTTGGTCGCAAAAAAAATAGCGACGGAAATATTTCATTCGTCCCTAGAATTAGCGACGAAATTTTATTCCGTCTCTATATAGTGACGAAAATTCCATCTCTAATTAGCGACGGAAATTATTCCGTCGCTAAATAGTGACGGAAAATTTCATTTCTATTTAGAGACAGAATAATTTTCGTCGCTATATAGCGACGAAAATTCCGTTTCTATTTAGCGACGAAAGTATTTCCGTCCCTAAATAGAAACAGAATTTTTTGTCACTATTTAGTGACGGAATAAAGATTCCGTTACTAATTAGAGACGGAATTTCCGTAGCTATTCCATAGCTATATATATTTTAAAAAAATGAAAATTTTAAAATTTTAGAGAGGCGGGAAGTCTTAAAATTTTAAAGATGCATGAAACTTTTAAAATTTTGGAAAGGAAAAAAATTTAAAGTTTTAGAGAGGTGTGAAATTTTATAATCATATAGATATGAGAAATTCATAAATTGTAGATAGAGTAAATTTTTAAATTTTAGATAAGGGAAAATTTTCAAATTTTTGAATGGTAGAAAATTTTAAAAAATTGACCTTTTTTAATGTTATATATAAACCTTCAATTCCACAAGACACCATAATGTCCACCGCAAGCTTCGACACACCACCATCCATTTACGCCACTTTAAACCAAAAAAAAAATATATTAGTGTTTGTTTTTTAGGAAAATTTAAAAGTGGAGATAAGAAAAATGAGAGATTGATAATGAGAGTTGATGTATGAAAAAAATTTGATGGTATATGGAATTGAGTAGGAAAATAAAAATTTGATGGTATATGGAATTGAGTAGGAAAAGTTTGGATGATGTATTGGAGTTGAGAGTTAAAAAGATTGTGGTGTATATATAGAGGAAAAGATAAGAGAAGCGGGAAGATTTGTAAATTTTATAGACATTTGAAATTTTTCGTAAGGCGGGAAATTTTTGAAAATATTGGAGGGATTGAAAATTTTTAAAATTAACTACGGACTTATAATTCCGTTTCTAATTAGCGATGGAAAATCCATCTCTATTTTTTTAAAAAAAAAAAAAAAGTGGCGCCGGAAGGATTAAAGTTTTGGGGGGATTGAAAATTTTAAAATTAGCTATGAAATTTTAATTCCATTTCTAATTAGTTACGGAATTTTAATTCCGTTTCTAATTACCGACGGAAAATCCGTCTCTATTTTTTTTAAAAAAAAAGTGGCGCCGAAATGATTAAATATTTGGGGGGATTGAAAATTTAAAAATTAGCTACGGAATTTTAATTCCGTTTCTAACTAGCTACGGAACTTTAATTCTGTTTCTAATTAGCTACGGAACTTTAATTCTGTTTCTAATTACCAATAGTTTTGGAAATTAGAAATTAAATTAAAATAAAAATGAAAATTTAAAATTAGCGACGGAATAAAGATTTCGTTTCTATTTAGCGACGAAATATTAATTCCGTTTCTAATTAGCGACAGAAAAATTTCGTTTCTAATTACCAATAGTTTTGGAAATTAGAAATTAAATTAAAATAAAAATTAAAATTAGCGACGGAAAAATTCCGTTTCTAGATGAAAGTAGCGACATAACAATAATCCGTTTCTAATTAACGACGGAAGTTTGTTTCCGTCTCTAATTTAGAAATGAAACTTTTTTTGTCGCTAAATTCCGTCCCTAATTTCATTATCCGTTTCAATTCTGTCGTTAAATTTTGAAACAGAATATTATGTCGCTAAAACTGTAATTTCTTGTAGTGATATTTATATATATCAATCTAATATGCATAATGATATTACTATTAATAAGGTTGAAATGAAAATGTAGTTATTTTATTAATAAATAATAAAATATAATGTACAATACATTATTCGAATTGGAGCTTCAAGCACCAAATCTAACAGATATATTGGTGTTTGAAGGCATATCCGTCGTAGAAATGATAGGAATGAGACATCAAGATGCATTCGGTCGAATATTCATGGGAATTTCTCAAACTGTTGTTGAAGGACCGACCATATCACCTTCAGTAAACCCACCACTTGCCCATGACCCCATGACATTTTCTTCATCTCTACCAATTGTATAATTATCCAATGGAGCTTCATCCGACACATAAACTGGAACTAAATGGCTGACCATATTACAACTCGATAAAGAACGACCACCAGATTGTTGACATTTGCTAGCAGTAATCTTATCTGAAATCAAATATAGCTTGAACACACTACCATGTCGAACATCATTTTAGTGTAAATTTAAAAACCACTCTCAGTCATTTTAACTACTAATTTCAATAACTAAACGTCGTTGTGAATATGACGAAATTAAACTTTTCATACTAACTTTGTACTCTATTTTACTTCTATGTGCAACCGCACATACAACATTTCTACTAACTGCTCATAAGTTGTGCCCACAACAACTAACTCTAAAAAAATAGATCTTCATCTGTATTCATCGCTGCCATTATCTAATTTCTCCAAAGACCCCTCACTTTAGAAAGTTATAGGTATTTGTTCTATTTTAAACTTATGAGAATATGAAGAAACTTTGGAAAATGGGTTGGCAGAAAAAGTTATATTTTTATAGTGAGAACAAATAGGGAATGCCCGATTTTATAGACATTTTTCAAATTTTGGAGATCCAAAGAATACTTCAAAGATCCGAATCAACATTTCGGAGATCCGAAGTATTGAATAAAAAATAAAAACTTCGGATCTCCTAATTTTACACCAACTTCGATGTGTACTTCGGAGAATTCAAATTCTCTGAAATACATTTCGGAGACTATGGCTGGAAATACAAATGGTAAACGTTGCGACTGATTTTAACAAATTTATATCTTTTTTGGTTAATTAAGTTTATAAATTTCCCTTAAAAAGAAACAAAAACATTTGCATAACTTAATTAGAACTACTAATTGGCATATAATTTATATTCACATCCAAGGTACATGGACCTTAATTTTCTCCACTACCCAACTTCGAACATACATCCCCCCTACAAAGACTCAAGAGTCTTTTTAATTTGGTAGGTTGAAAAACGGTATAATTAAGCGGCATTCTGAAATTGACCCTTCATTAAACTAAATTACTAGCATTAACAATGAACAAGATTAAACCAACAACTCCATCCCAAAGTAGATCAATCCCTAGACATCAAAGAACCAATAACCGCAGCAATAAGAGCCGTTGGATCTCCAAGCACAGCTGAAATCACAAACTGCACAGCCAATCCAGCCATCTCACAACACTTCATCACTTTCCCTTTACTCTTTTTGTGATGGGTTTGAAGTGTGTTCTTCAAACTAGGGATCCTATTAATCTCCAATCTCCTCCTATTACCACTTCCAAAATAAATCTCATGCCAATTTTCCACTAACATTTCCTTAACACATGCCACGTGCAAATTGTACTTCTTGCATGTAGACCTATAACTCCAACTCCTCCCTTTACGTCCACATTTGTGACACGGTGAGCTCACATTCCTATACAAATAAAGCTTCACTTCACCATCATCAAGCACCATTGGCAACCTAGCACAGCATGGATGAAGATCAAACCCACATGTCTTGCAATGGTACACGAACCCTGTCACGTCCTTTTCACAGGCGTTGCAGTATCTGGGCTTGTCGCCGGCCGGCCGGGAGAGGAACTGGAATGAACATTTTGTGTAGAATGGGTGTGAGATTGAAGGAGATGGGATTGCACAGTGCATGTGGAGATCAAAATCGCACATCGAACACTTGTAACGTGACCCTATTCCTACTTCTTTGCAGCCATCACACTTGAATGGAACTTCATTGTACTCAAATTTTAGCTTGTGTTGAGGGTGGCTAAAGTGAGATATTTCATTGTATTTCATTATGTTGTGTTGGTTTTGTGGCCACTATAGCAAATGACTAGCCCAATAAGCATATATTTATAGGGGTGTTTTGATTAAAGATTTGGATTCGATACAGATTTATTATTGGATGATTATAATTTATATTTAACTCAATTTTAATTTTGTATTGTTATTAAAGCACGAGAGAGAAGATTCTGACAAAACCTTTTTTGATTAATATTCTAGTAACTAGGGTTAGGGTTTTTAATTTTGTTATGGCTTGTAGATGAAGGTAAGTGAAGGAATTATATGCTTAACAAAGGTGATAAGTGAGTGTACGAAGGAATCCCCACGTCTAAAGAGAAGACACATAGCATATTAGGTCATGTCCCACGTAAGATTATATGCGACTTTTCACTTTAAAATGATCCTCTATATCAATTATAGTGTTGAAAATGATAACGTGATTAATAAGATATAAATTAATATCTCTATTTAACAAAATTTGGAACATCAAGAATATGTTATTTTTATTTTTTTAAAATAAATGATTATTGACCAAATCAGTGTTATATATCAATTGAGTAGCTTGTCAAAGTACCCAATGGACGTGGCTTAGTGGTATAAGGCTCAAGATCTCACGTTGAGGTCCTGAGTTCAAATTCAGGAAATACGTTTCTTATAAGAACCTGAGACAGTCGGAGCTTTTATCTGCTCCGTTAAAACGAGGTGGTTTGGAGGTGGAGTTTCTAACGATTTCAAAAAAAAAAAAAAGTAGTTTGTCAAAAATTGGCAAAAAGAGGTCTAATTGAAGGGAAAATTCTACAATAAAACAGTAGTATCATGTCACTCATGAAATAATTTGATAATATTTTATTATAGATGTTAAAATATTTAAAAAATAACTAAATAAATTATAATTATATTTAATATAATGATACATATTATATATCCATATTTTTATTGTATTAAAGAATTATTCGCAAGTGAGGAATGTTTAAAAACAATAACTTGGAATAATGAAGACATTAAGAAAGAATTTAATTATCTAGTTGATCCTGAAACTTGCTGCAAATGTAAGACTATCAAGAGAGAATAAGAATTTGGCATCTATAAAGTTGGTCTGGGATTAGAAAAAAAATATTATGCTAATATTTCCGGATCTCATCCTTAATCACATGGGTAAAGCATCCAATATTATATTTATAATTTGTTTTGAAATGTTTAAAATCATATTAAAAATAATTTTTAAGGTAAAAAGCATTTAATTAGAATTTCTTGATAATAAATTCATAAGCGTTAGTTAGTTTGCACTCTCAAATTAAACCTTAATGAAAATTTTTATTAGTTGTACTGCCTTCTATGTATTGTAGATTCTCTTTAAAGTGGTCTTAATTAATCAAGTTATAAATTTAGGATTTGTATTCGGTGTTGATCTGAACTTTGTTCTAAGGGTTTTTTTTTTTTTTTTTTATAAATTATAATGAGTAGCTATTAGATAATAATTTAAATATAACTTAATATTAACTGTGTATTATTATTAAAGCACACGTGATAAAAAATTATAAAAAGCTTTGCACTGTTAAGCTCAATATGAGATCCAAATTCATAAATCTAAGGAGTTTGTATCATCATAAAGATTAAAACCAACTCCACTTGTCACAATCTGATTATATCATCTTATTCTTGAAGGAGAAAGAATTCAAAAAGCATTGATGTAAGGGAACAAATACCTAATACATTGGAAGTATTTTAAATTCTGACCTTTCAAGTATATGCAATTCCTTATCTCACAAATTAACACTATCCATTTGTATGATTTTATCTTCAACTTGAGTGCCTGAGTTCTATCTTTGGCATCTTTGCTTCCATGCCCATGGCACATAACATTAAAGGGCATTTATTCCTTTAAATTGAAATAAGTAATTAATTAATACTCTTAGAAATGAGATTAATTAGGAGCCAATGCAAATTGTTGTATGAAAGTCTTGAAAGTGTTTCTTGACATTAAAAACTTAATCTATCTTCACTTATTCCACTTGAATAATATCAATTGCGAAGGATGTTGGTAATGTACTTGTAAAAATAGAGTTCCCTCAATTAGTTTGAGAGGTTTCGGTTAGACTTATAAATTATAATCCACCCAAAAATAAGATTGTGAGAAGATTATGTCGGACGTAGTTCTAAAACGGATAATCTCTTACAAATTGGACAGATCATCATAATACCATTGAGTAGGTATGTTTATGCACTGTTCGTGTTTCCGTCTCTTACTAATTGGATTGGTCATGACAACACCATTGAGGTGTTTCAATATATTAAGTGATACTTATTATTATTATATTCTTATTATTCCTTTTAAGTGACTGCTCAAATTTTGAAAGTGTGAGATTGTATAGAGAACATATGCTTTGCTTAATTGCTTACTAGTCAACAGTAACCAAGAATAGGAGAAACTAGACAGCGAGAATCTAATAATTCTTTATGAGCAATAATGACAATGTAGTTTCATTTTCTCTTGGTAAAAAGAAACATCTGGAAGATTCCAATTCTTTCTTTGCTTCTTCATCCAGACTCAATTGTATAAATTTTGTTCTCTTCAATAGTTTTCTTTTTTTCCCTTTTTTTTCTTTACTTCTTGTTTTGTTGGTCCACTTGCAAAGCTATTGAGTCTTCAATTTCAAAATTGCATAAGGTGTATTTTAAAAGACATTAAAAGCAATGACAGTGATCTACATGACTAAGGAATTTCTTATATCAATAGATTGGAATTACTATAAGGTTGGGGGAAAATCAGTTTACGTATAAAACAAACATTCACCAAACCGTTAATGTTTATAAATTACTCTACTTATATTTGATGACTAATAATTTAATTTTATAATAGATATGGAATAAAAGGAGAGCAAATGGTACCCAGGTATATATAATGTATGTCTTTAAGTACAAATAAATGGTATTGTTATATGTTAAGCGAGATTATGGAAGATCTAAGATGACATGTGCATAAAATATAAAAAGAAATACATTTTAATGAGTTTAATGAGATAATAATTTCAAATTGTACGGGCCAGAATTGGGCCTAAGGATAAATTTGACATTTACCCCATGGCCAACCACCGAACCTGGAGCCCATTAGTGAGTCCAGTCCATAGACAAGAATGTCAGACAAAGAGTCCTCATAGGCCCAAGCCCATCAACATCAGGGAAGCCAACGGACACCAGTTACTAAATCAAGAGAAGAATCAGAATTCATAAAACATCATAAAGTCGACAGTTTCAGCAGATAGACTAACGAATCGCCAGTTGCCAGACATAAATCATCAGAATTAAGTCACCAGTTACGACTACTCCAACGGGCAGAAGAGAAGCCCCACATCAGGGAACTGTAGGCACTGCATTTTTACACATAAGTCCATATGATGAGTCTCATTTTGGAGACACTACCTTTTAAGTCACGGAGGTCACGGAAAACGGACATCGGAATGGGGAATTCAGAATAAACAAGTTCACTGTCTTCATTGGTGTTGCGTTCGTTACTTCGTTCGAACGTCAGGCAGATTGCGGACGTTCGTGCCGCGTTCGAGGAAGCGTTCGAACGGTGTCGGTGATTCTGGTTTTGCTGTTAGCCTCGCACCCCAGCCCAATTAGCCCCCCAAAGCCCATAAAACACATCCCAAATTAAATAAATAAATATTAATTAAAACATTAACTAAATAAGATAATAATTAAATTAATTAAATAATTAAATAAAACATTTACCAAACTTAAACTAAAATCATGCCTAATTTAAATAATTCATATACTAAAATTAAAATAAGATATGCCTAATTAAAATCAATCAACCAATTATATTCCCAATCAAATATGTATTTTCCTAACTTAAAATATTGTATTCCTAAACCAAGCCAATCAAATATTCAACCTTCCTAATCCAAACCAAATCAAATCCCTTGCTTTCCTTGTCCAAACCAAATCAAATCCTCCATTTAATGCCAAATCCCTTCCTTGTGAGACAAGGTGTAGCCCTAGCCCTTCTCTATATAAACCACCACCCCTAACCAAGACATGGACTCCCTTCACACAATTGGAATTCACGCCCATAGGCCCTAGCTAGCTCATTCACACAAAAAAGCTCTCTCGACTCTCTCTAATACACGCCCAAGACATCAAGACGACTCTCCCTCACTCTCAATAACCAAAGATCACAAACCAAAGAACCCTCATCGCCTTGACCAAAACACATCCCGAACAGCCCATTTACCTCACCGAAAATCACACCCAAAACAGTAGCCAAAACATACCAGAACAGTAACTAAAATACAGCAGCAAAACAGTAGCAACGGCAGCGAATCGGAGTCAAAAGTAGCAGCAAAAGACGGAGAACGACGACTCAAACAAAATAGTAAGACAACGAACGAGAACAGTGAACCAGTGAACCAGAAGAGTTGCGGAGCATCCACCCTTCCGACGATCGTGTACCGTACATCTGAGAGGTGATTTAAAAGGTTAGACCTGAGGGTATTTTTCACACTTATTTCTATTTAATTTCTGGTCATTTACTTTGATTATATTTTCTGTATTTGTGGCATTTGTTGTGTATATGATGCATGTTGTGGGTATTGGATGAATAAAAGAGTGTCACCTCTTGTGGTATATAGGATGGAAACCCAGACGTAAATTCCGTAGCCGAATCCGAATGGACGGTAGTGCGGTCTGTACTTGGGATACAACTCCACGTATCACTTGAGTAAACGGCACCCTCTCTTGTTTTGTGTTGCTTTGGGTTCTTTATTTCTCGTCACTTGAATTATGTATGTTGCTTATTTATGCATTGTTCAATCGAGCGCATGGGCTTAGTAAGTGGAATGAAAGATCCCCTATGGGGAGGGGTTAAAGCCCTTTACCACGATGCTTTGCCGCGCCGGTTGATGTGTGTCCGGTTGAATGCAAGATATGCTCAATCGGGCATACTTAGTTTGATATGATTGTCTTTATGTTTTTATGCATAGTTCAATCAAGCGCATGGGCTTAGTAAGTGGAATGAAAGATCCCCTATGGGGAGGGGTTTAAAGCCCTTACCACGATGTTTTGCCGCGTCGGTTGATGTGTGTCCGGTTGAATGCAAGATATACTCAATCGGGCATACTTAGTTTGATATGATTGTCTTTATGTTTTTATGCATGGTTCAATCAAGCGCATGGACTTAGTAAGTGGAATGAAAGATCCCCTATGGGGAGGGGTTTAAAGCCCTTACCACGATGCTTCGACGCGCCTCGTATTGTACTATTCGTCATTTATGTATTGCGTCCCATTTCATGCATCAGGTCTGTTCCCGTTCGAACGCGTTTACGAACGCAACTCGAACGCGCATGTATTTTGCCTTATCATGCATCAGGTCTTATTTCCGTTCGAACGCGTTCACAAACGCCATACGAACGTGACCATTCTGTTTCATTTTCGTTCGAGCGCGTTAACAAACGCCACACGAACGTGAGTATTTTGTTTCATTTCCGTTCGAACGCGTTAATAAACGCCACATGAACGTGAGCATTCTGTCTCATTTCTGTTCGAACGCGTTTACGAACGCTACTCGAACGAGAACCTTCTGTTTACCGTTCGAACGCGTCTACGAACGCGACACGAACGCACACGGTAAACAGATCCTCTTGCATCACATTACGACATGTCCATCTTAGCATATGGTTACCCCTTTGTACGCTATGCATTTGTATTACCTCTCTAGCTGTCTATTTTTTTTATGCGCCTACAATATTATTTGTCGTCATTTTGATTTCCTTTATATTACACGCAAGCGTTACCATGACTGTTTGTGTTTATATTTACATGAATGATTGAATTCTTATGACGTTATGTGCTTGTTGTTGCAAAGGCCTATTTTTGAGCATGTGAATTTGGCAATAAGATTTGGTTTCATGTATGTTAGATGTAAACTATACTTTTAAGCATGTGAATCTAGGTTTGTGTTGCACTTGGAAATATATGTCATAGGCTTGGTTGGATTATTGCATAAATCTTTACATTACAAGTTCTATAAGTAAGGGACTATTCTGAACCCAATGGTTTGAGGTCTTCCCTTGCGAGGGGTGAGTGCGACCTTAAATCTTTGTCTCGGTTCACACCGGGTGGCGACTCCATGTTATTTCGTACTTCCCAACTAGGCCGCGAGCCTAGAACAGCGTCGTCAAGTTCTATTGTCCACAGTCTGGCGACTCCACTGGGGATAGAGAATCGGCCCCGAAATAATGCCTTGTAATGTATAGATTTATGCTTTAATTAACCGTGTCTACAAATGTGTGAAATGGGGGTTGTGATCAAAGGCATTTTGAGGCTAGGTAATGGTTTGGTGTCTTCCTTCACTCACTACCTTTCTAGAAGGAAAAGCTGTGAAGGCACCTAGATAGCCATTTACTCGTAGCCTTTTGTGATGGACTAATTTGGAGGACTCGTTGTTTATTCCTGACACCAAGCGAAAGAGCCTAAGAGGCTTGGGTATTTAAGTGAGCCTCGCTCCACCTTCCCTCTGGGGAATCTACAACGGGAAATCCATTTGACAGTCTGTCACACACCATAGCTCATTGGCACGTACCTTAGTGTATAAAAAAGGGTGTGCTCACTTGGTTGCTCGAACCCTTGATTGGGGAGACCTAGTTGTGGGCCATCCTTCGCCGATGAGAGCCTTTGTCCATACTCCCACGAACCCATGCGTAGACCGGGTTGTATAGCCTATAACAAATATTTCCTTGTGCTTTAGGACCATTATCATTTGGATGAATTGGACTTTTTGTCAAAAATGCGAACTTGCTGGGCCATTTAAACTGGGGCAGGTTCGTATCTTATGACAATTAGGCCCAAACCTTCTGAAATGATGGTGGGCCACACGTAGAAGTTATTATTTTATGTTTATAATATCTTCCTTGTATGCTTATGTTTGGGAACATTGCTATTTGAATCCATCTGGGTCTTTTGTCATGAGATATGGGCTTGTTGGGCCATTTAAACTGGGACAAGAACATATCTTATGACGATTGGGCCAAAAGGCTTCTAAATAACAATGGGCCATTTTATGATTGTGTTCGGAATATTATCATTTGGATTTAGTTGGGCTCTTTGCCATAAGACATGAACTCATTGGGCCATTTAAACTGGGACGAGTTCACTCCTATGACAGTTAGCCCAAAAACTTCTAAAATGATGATGAGCCGATTTGTGTGAAAATTTTAATGAGTTGATATATTTCTTGTATCGCATGCATATCATGCATCCCATGCACCCCATGCATACATATATCATGTTAACCCTTGTGTTCTGTAAGCCATCATAGATTCTCGTTGGGTTAGAAAAAAGGGAAGACTCACCAAAATACTGAGAACAGACATGAGTGAATCATATATTGAGGTATCCCGGATAGATCAGTTGGAGAATGGTTTCGCCAAGATTACTGAACAGTTGCAAGCCTTGACTACTGCCATGAAAGATATGGATGTGCCCCGTGCTGGGGGAAATTCGGAGAATGTAAGGCGCGAAGAGCCTCCGAATGGGCTGGGGGATGATATCCCCACTTTTGATGATGACATAGCAGAGTATGCAACAGGAAAAGTGATTGGGTCTCAGACAGAATTTCAGAATCTTCGGGATCAGGTTGAAACAGTTACCCGCAAAATGAGGGGTAAACATGAAGAGTTGTTAGATTATGAGGCAATGAACTTCGGAGAACAGCTGCCAGCTCAGTTTAAAATGCCCGACATGGCAAGTTTAATGGGAATGGAGACCCAAGAATCCATCTGCAGCAATATGTCTCAGTCATGAGTTCAATGGGCCTATCACAGCGCCAAGTCCAAAAGATGTTTGAGATGTCACTTGAGGGGGCACCTGTGGTTTGGTATCATAGCCTTGAGAAGAAGGTTAAGGAAGATTGGAGGGAGCTAGCTGATGCTTTCTTAAAGCAATATTCATGGACCTGGAGATTGACTTGTCACTCCGTGACTTAGAAAATATCAAGCAGAAGCCGGAGGAAAATTTCAAGGAATATGTGGACCGCTGGAGGAGCCAGCTTCTGAAGATGCAGACCCGGCCCTCAGAAAAGGACCAGATCAAAATGATCATCAAGGGCACCAAGCCCTCTATTTATGGCAAACTGAGGAGAATGACTTCGATGATTACTGATTTTCGACAGCTGAGGGAGACAGTTATGGATATTGAGGAGGAGGAAGCCGAGAAGAGAAAGTTTTATGGACAGAACAGAAGGAATATTGAGGGACATTCAGGGACTATGCCTGCTACTGCTGAGGTCACTGCCATTAAGACAGACGATTTTCTAACCTTGGTAAGCCTCTTTCAAAGGTATTCGAAAAGCTGAAGGCGCAAGGACTCTTAAAACCTTTGGAACCTAGGCCCATTCCAAATCCTGTGCCACCTCACATGAACTTAAACTTATACTGTCACTTCCACCAAGAAAAAGGCCATGACACCGACAACTGCGCCCGCCTCAGACATGAAATCCAAAACCTCATCGATGCCCATACAATACCCGACCCAGAGAAAGAACAACCCAATACACACAGAAACCCCCTACCAAATTACCACTCCGCCCCACCACCATGATAACCTTTTGCTTTCTTGAAACCTTTGTCCTCTGAACCCTCAACCACCAAGCTTCTCATATGGGGATAAGGGATAACAATGGTGAAGAACCATGGGCTGAAGAAGAAGGCACTGTTTTTCTCCTAGTTTATCTTGCACTTTTAATAAAGACATTGATTTTGTTTACCTGTTCAAATGTTTCCTCAACAATAATAAAGGCGATCATTTCATTTATCTGCCTAAGACTATTACTTTCAAACTTGCAACATGAGTGTTGTCAATCTTGGTAATGTGATGCTCAGAACGTAGGGAATCCTCAAAGGAAGCAAGTAGAAAAGATAAGTTAGCCATTCAGGAATTGGGAAATGGAGACAATGGGACTGTTAGACTTGGAAAGAAACGGGTTCCTGGAACAAATCAGTGTAGACAGATGGAAATGGTACTTTCCCTAAGAGAAGAATGGTCATCAATGGAATTGATGGAAGACCTAACCCAACGGGATGGGAAACTCATTCACGCATGCATGCATACACGTAACATATTTTGCATTCCTTTTTGTGTTTTTGTTTGTTTTGTGTTCACAGGTTTTGAAGAAGAGAGAGAAAGCGGCAAATGAAAGCCAGTCAGAAGCATCAATATAACATCAGCGGTTTGGGGACGAATCCCAGGGTTGAGGCCCATATCAGTATCAGTTTGGGGTTGAGGCCCATATCAGTATCGGTCTAGGGGCGAAGCCCACCTCAGTACCAGTTCAGGGCCGAGGCCCACATCAGTATCAGCTTGGGGGCGAGGCCCACATCAGTATCAGTTTAGGGATGAGTCCCAGGGTCAAGGCCCACATCAGCAGCAGTTTTGGGATGCGTCCCAGGGTCGAGGACCACATCAGCAGCAATTTTAGGATGAGTCCCAGAGTCGAGGCCCGCATATCAGTATCAATTTTGGGGATGAGTCCCAGGGCCGAGGCCCACATCAGCAGCAGTTTTGGGATGCGTCCCAGGGTCGAGGACCATATCAGCAGCAATTTGGATGAGTCCCAGAGTCGGGCACATATATCAGTATCAATTTTGGGGATGAGTCCCAGGGCCGAGGCCCATATCAGTATCAGTTTGGGGATGAGTCCAGGGTCGATGCCCACATCAGCAGCAGTTTTGGGATAAGTCCCAGGGTCGAGGCCCGCACATCAGTATCACTTTTGGGGATGAATCCAAGGGCCGAGGCCCACATCAGTTTCAGTTTTAGGAATAAGGCCTATGGAATAAAGCCCACATTCAATACAGTTCAGGAACAAAGCCACACAGTCAGCTCAGATCAGAGAACAAAGCTCAAGGGGAAGAAAGCCTCATGTCAGTATAGTTCGGGAATAAAGCTCGGGAGGAATAAAGCCTCATGTCAGTATAGTTTGAGAACAAAGCTCAGGGGAAGAAAGCATCATATCAGTATAGTTTGAGAACAAAGCTCAATGGGAAGAAAGCCTCATGTCAGTACAGTTCGGGAATAAAGCTCGGGAGGAATAAAGCCTCATCTCAACACAGTTCGGGAACAAAGCTCGGAGGAATAAAGCCTCATCTCAACAGTTCGGAATAAAGCTCCGGAGGAATAATCTTCATCTCAACACAGTTCGGGAACAAAGCTCGGAGGAATAAAGCCTCATCTCAACAGTTCGGGAATAAAGCTCGGGAGGAATAAAGCCTCATCTCAACATAGTTCGGGAACAAAGCTCGGAGGAATAAAGCATCATCTCAACAGTTCGGGAATAAAGCTCGGGAGGAATAAAGCCTCATCTCAACACAGTTCGAGAATGAACAAGCCGGGAACGGCAATCCAAGAATGGACCAGAGTTCAAGAATGAACAAGCCGGGAATGGCACTCCAGGAATGGAAATACAGTTCAGGAATGAACAGGCCGAGAATGGCACTCCAAGAATGGAAGCACGGTTCGGGAATGGACCACCTCACGGTAACAGTTCGAGAATGGACACCTCACAGTAACGGTTCGGGAATGGACCACCTTACAGTAACAGTTCGGGAATGGACCACCTTACAGTAATGGTTCGGGATAGACCACCTCACAGCAACGGTTCGGGAATGGACCACATCACAGCACGGTTCGGGAATGAACCAGGGTCGCAGCACCTCACCATCCAAATCAACTCAACTCAACACATGATAAGTCCAGTGGCAGCTGGCGAGCCAGGTAAGTGAAAATGCATTGCATAATTTGATAGGATTGTCACTGTTGCACATTACACAAGTCCCATCAAAGTGGGGGCGACTGTAGGCACTATATTTTTACACATAAGTCCCTATGATGAGTCTCATTTTGGAGACACTACCTTTTAAGTCACGGAGGTCACGGAAAACGGACATTTGAATGGGGAATTCAGAATAAACAAGTTCACTGTCTTCGTTGGTGCTGCGTTCGTTACTTCGTTCGAACGTCAGGCAGATTGCGGACGTTCGTGCCGCGTTCGAGGAAGCGTTCGAACGGTATCGGTGATTCTGGTTTTGCTGCTAGCCTCGCACCCCAGCCCAATTAGCCCTCCAAAGCCAATAAAACACATCCCAAATTAAATAAATAAATATTAATTAAAACATTAACTAAATAAGATAATAATTAAATTAATTAAATAATTAAATAAAACATTTACCAACTTAAACTAAAATCATGCATAATTTAAATAATTCATATACTAAAATTAAAATAAGATATGCCTAATTAAAATCAATCAACCAATTATATTCCCAATCAAATATGTATTATTCCTAACTTAAAATATTGTATTCCTAAACCAAGCCAATCAAATATTCAACCTTCCTAATCCAAACCAAATCAAATCCCTTGCTTTCCTTGTCCAAACCAAATAAATCCTCCCTTTAATGCCAAATCCCTTCCTTGTGAGACAAGGTGTAGCCCTAACCCTTCTCTATATAAACCACCCCTAACCAAGACATGGACTCCCTTCACACAATTGGAATTCACGCCCATAGGCCCTAGCTAGCTCATTCACACAAAAAGTTCTCTCGACTCCCTCTAATACACGCCCAAGACATCAAGACGACTCTCCCTCACTCTCAATAACAAAGATCACAAACCAAAGAACCCCATCGCCTTGACCAAAACACATCCCGAACAGCCCCTTTACCTCACCGAAAAATCACACACACCCAAAACAGTAGCCAAAACATACCAGAACAGTAACTAAAATACAGAAGCAAAACAGTAGCAACGGCAGCGAATCGGAGTCAAAAAGTAGCAGCAAAAGACGGAGAACGACGACTCAAAACAGTAAGACAACGAACGAGAACAGTGAACCAGTGAACCGGAAGAGTTGCGGAGCATCCACCCTTCCGACGATCGTGTACCGTACATCCGAGAGGTGATTTAAAAGGTTAGACCTGAGGGTATTTTTCACACTTATTTCTATTTAATTTCTGGTCATTTACTTTGATTATATTTTCTGTATTTGTGGCATTTGTTGTGTATATGATGCATGTTGTGGGTATTGGATGAATAAAAGAGTGTCGCCTCTTGTGGTATATAGGATGGAAACCCAGACGTAAATTCCGTAGCCGAATCCGAATGGACGGTAGTGCGGTCTGTACTTGGGATACAACTCCACGTATCACTTGAGTAAACGGCACCCTCTCTCTTGTTTTGTGTTGCTTTGGGTTCTTTATTTCTCGTCACTTGAATTATGTATGTTGCTTATTTATGCATGTTCAATCGAGCGCATGGGCTTAGTAAGTGGAATGAAAGATCCCCTATGGGGAGGGGTTAAAGCCCTTTACCACGATGCTTTGCCGCGCCGGTTGATATGTGTCCGGTTGAATGCAAGATATGCTCAATCGAGCATACTTAGTTTGATATGATTGTCTTTATGTTTTTATGCATAGTTCAATCAAGCGCATGGGCTTAGTAAGTGGAATGAAAGATCCCCTATGGGGAGGGGTTTAAAGCCCTTACCACGATGTTTTGCTGCGCCGGTTGATGTGTGTCCGGTTGAATGCAAGATATGCTCAATCGGGCATACTTAGTTTGATATGATTGTCTTTATGTTTTTATGCATGGTTCAATCAAGCGCATGGGCTTAGTAAGTGGAATGAAAGATCCCCTATGGGGAGGGGTTTAAAGCCCTTACCACGATGCTTCGCCGCGCCTCGTATTGTACTATTCGTCATTTATGTATTGCGTCCCATTTCATGCATCAGGTCTGTTCCCGTTCGAACGCGTTTACGAACGCAACTCGAACGCGCATGTATTTTGCCTTATCATGCATCAGGTCTTATTTCCGTTCGAACGCGTTCACAAACGCCATACGAACGTGAGCATTCTGTTTCATTTCCGTTCGAGCGCGTTAACAAACGCCACACGAACGTGAGTATTCTGTTTCATTTCCATTCGAACGCGTTAACAATCGCCACACGAACGTGAGCATTCTGTCTCATTTCTGTTCGAACGCGTTTACGAACGCTACTCGAACGAGAACCTTCTGTTTACCGTTCGAACGCGTCTACGAACGCTACACGAACGCACACGGTAAACAGATCCTCTTGCATCACATTTCGACATGTCCATCTTAGCATATGGTTACCCCTTTGTGTACGCTATGCATTTGTATTACCTCTCTAGCTGTCTATTTTTGTTATGCGCCTACAATATTATTTGTCGTCATTTTGATTTCCTTTATATTACACGCAAGCGTTACCATGGCTGTTTGTGTTTATATTTACATGAATGATTGAATTCTTATGACGTTATGTGCTTGTTGTTGCAAAGGCCTATTTTTGAGCATGTGAATTTGGCAATAAGATTTGGTTTCATGTATGTTAGATGTAAACTATACTTTTAAGCATGTGAATCTAGGATTGTGTTGCACTTGGAAATATATGTCATAGGCTTGGTTGGATTATTGCATAAATCTTTACATTACAAGTTGCATAAGTAAGGGATCATTCCGAACCCAATGGTTTGAGGTCTTCCCTTGCGAGGGGTGAGTGCGGCCTTAAATCTTTGTCTCGGTTCACACCGGGTGGCGACTCCATGTTATTTCGTACTTCCCAACTAGGCCGCGAGCCTAGAACAGCGTCGTCAAGTTCTGTTGTCCACAGGAACCTATAAAAGAGAGAAGCAAAGGAATAGATGCGGATCTGGACACTACACCTATCAACTGATAAAGCATAATACTCCGCCCTCACGGCAATCAATCAGTGGTTAAGGTAGCCTAAAACCTTAATCCTTCCACCTTCGGCTTATTCATATTTTGGCTAACTTGAGCGTCGGAGTGCCTACGGCTCCCATCACACCGGTGGGCAGTAATCTCCTCTTTCGCTCTACTCTTATTTTGCAGGTTCGCTTGTGCCCCTCAACTTACTCTCTATTGTGGACCTCGACCGAAATCAATGTCCACAATTTTGCGCCCACCGGGGGGCCACCGAGCGGATTTTGTAAAAAAAAAAATTAAACACTTTTACAAAATGGCCTCGAGCAATGAACAAACCCCGGATCCCATGATGGCACAACTTGCCATGCTCCAAGAATGTCTGCAAGCCCTTGAAGAAGAGAATCTGACACTGCGAAGTTCCAACGAAAGCCTACAGAAAAAGCTGGAGCAGTTGTCATCTAATCCCCAGCATGACACTCTAGGTCAGACCAGCGATCCAGACGATCGAAACAATCCGACAGTCCCGCCCATGTCGAATGGGCCAAACAACAATCATCGGCCTACTTCACATGACCCGAACTCTTTATCGATCCATCTCTTCAAATTGCTAGCTCCATCATAAATGAGATGATCGAATTTAAGGAAGCCATTATGTCCAGACTATCAAGGGTAAAGCTGCCAATCAGGAAGAGCAAGGCCGGAGCAATTGCTGATACCCCATTCGTGGAGTCAATTGTAGCTGTTGAATTGCCCCGAAAATTCAGTCCACCCGATATGAAGTAATATGATGGGTCCACCGATCCAGACGACCACGTCATACACTACAAGTACAAGATGATGTCAACCGGCTTGTCCCCAAGCCAATGAGAGGCTGGAATGTGTAGATGCTTTGGGGAAACTCTGGTGGGGCCAACCCTTTCTTGGTTCATTAATCTGCCCTACAGGTCAATTGAGTCCTACCAGCAGCTGGCTGACAAGTTCGTGCAGTATTTTGCAAGTTCTTGCAAGTTAGAGAAGACTTCCGATGACCTCAATTCCATCCAGCAGAGAAGAGGGGAGTCACTGCGGAGCTACGTGGCTTAGTTCAACCGGGAGAGGATTACCATCCCGGATCTCCACCAATCTACTGCTGCGTAGAAGCCTTCCAGAACGGACTACTTTGAAACAGTGGACTTTACAAGAAATTGACGAAGTTCCAATGCTACACCATGGACCAGGTCATGATACGGGCCCATGTAGAAATAAGATGGGAAGAAGATAAACGAAACAAGAGAAGGGAAGATGTAACGAATACACGAGTTGACAGGAGGCATGCTGCTCCCAGGTGACCCGATATGAATATTCACTCTCACAAGGAAAGGAGGAACCAACCAAGAGGAGAGCGAAGACCTTTCTACAAAGATATTGACAGACGACCAAGGCCGTACAAAGATCAAGAGGAGATGCCAGCCAGCAAACCCAGGCTCCCGGACTACAACTTTACAATCTCTCCTGGGGAATTGGTCTCCGTACTCAAGAAGATGGGGAGTGAAGTGAAATGGCCTCCACGTTCCAGAGACAATCCAACCAAAAAAGACACTAGGAAGTGGTGTGAATTCCATAGAGACTACGGTCATACGACAGCGGAATGTGTAGCTTTGAGGTTAGAGGTTCTTGAATTATTGAACAAAGGGTTCCTGAGGGATTTGCTCACTGAGAAGGGGAAAACAACCTTGGCGCGAAGGGACGAGATAGATGGTCAATGAGAGATTCCAACCCACCACCTCCAATTAATAACACTGTCAATGTTATTTCAGGAGGATCAGGAATTAGTGGAACGTCATATTCGGCAGCTAAACGACATTCGAGAGCTCTGGCTAGTGATGTCTCGCATACTACAATGTCTGTAGAGAAAGTGTTCACTAATCTGACAATAGAGTTTCCAGACGACGGGGATTCGCACATCTTAAATCCACATCACGACGCTTTGGTCATTTCCTTGCAGGTGGCAAACTTTATGATCAAACGAGTGCTGGTCGACACGGGTTCCTCAGCCAATATTATTTTCGCTACAGCCCTTGCGGATATGGGAGCCGAGTTGGACAAGATCAACAGGCGGACGACAGTACTGATTGGGTTTAGTGGAGAGCAAAAATTCACGATGGGAGAAATATCACTCCCAATCTACGTAGCTGGAGTTAACAAAATGACCACATTCCTGGTCTTGGACAGCCCATCGGCCTACAATCTGATCATGGGCAGACCTTGGATTCACGACATGAGGGCAGTCTCGTCCACCTATCATCAAGTTATAAAATTCCCAACCAAGTGGGGGGTTCAAGAAATTAGAGGTGACAGATTTGCATCAAGAAGCTGCTACCAGACGACTTTGAAGGCAAAACAGAGTCAGCATAGCAGTTACAGGTTGGGCCTTGTGCTCCGAAGCCGACTCTACCAAATCTAAAAGAGCTCGACGAGGTCCAGATTCACCCTCAATTTCCAGATCACAAGGCATTGATTGGAGCTGACTTGAATCCCAAACTAAGAGCCGACTTAGTTGAATTCTTGAAAAAGCGACACGACAGTTTTGCATGGTCTCACAAAGATATGACTGGAATCGACCCAGAGCTCATTACTCACGAATTGCATGTGGATCCAGGCCACAACCCCGTTAGGCAGAAAAGAAGGAAGTTCGCTCCTGAGAGGAACCGGATCATAGATGAAGAGGTTCAGAAGTTATTGCAGAATGGAGCAGTTAGGGAAGTACAGTTTCCAGAGTGGCTTGCGAATGTCGTAGTTGTGAAGAAAAAGAATGGGAAGTGGAGAGTCTGCATCGACTTCACGGATCTGAACAAAGCTTGTCCAAAGGATTCGTTCCCACTGCCACATATTGATTCAATGGTCGATGTTACAGCTGGACATGAGCTATTAAGCTTTATGGATGCGTATTCAGGCTACAACCAGATCCTCATGCATCCAGACGATCAAGAGAAGACAGCTTTTGTCACTAACCGAGGAATTTTCTGCTACAAGGTCATGCCATTCGGCTTAAAAAATACGGGAGCAACATATCAACGACTGGTCAACAAGATGTTCGACAGTCAAATTGGGAAGACAATGGAGGTTTACATAGACGATATGCTGGTGAAGTCTATTAAATCAGAGCAACATCTCAACCATCTGGAAGAAGCCTTCGACATCATAGACAGGTACAGAATGAAATTGAATCCTACTAAGTGTGCGTTTGGTGTCGCCTCAGGAAAATTCTTGGGATACGTAGTCACTCGACGAGGGATAGAAGCAAATCCAGACCAGATTAAATCAGTTCTCGACATCCCCTCACCGTCCAGCCCGAAGGACGTCATGCGACTAACTGGGAGGATTGCCGCACTAAACAAGTTCATTTTCAAATCCACAGATAAGAGTTTTCTGTTCTTTTCAGCTTTGAAAAAGGCGAACAGCTTCGAGTGGACTCCCGCTTGTGAAGAGGCGCTGAGATGACTCAAATAATACCTCACTACACCTCCTCTGTTGTCGAAACCACTCGACAATGAGAGGCTCTACCTCTACTTGGGAGTTTCAGAGCACGCGGTTAGCGGAGTCTTAGTGAGAGAGGAGACTGAAATTCAACTACCAGTCTACTACGTGAGTTAAGCATTGTTGGGAGCAGAATCACGCTACCCGCTAATGGAGAAGTTGGTATTCGCTCTAGTCACGGCCGCGAGAAAACTCAGACCCTACTTTCAAGGACACTTGATCACGGTATACACGACGTACCCTCTAAGAAGCATTCTCCATAAACCAGAAATATCAGAGAGATTGATGAAATGGGCAATTGAACTTGGAGAACATGACATAACATACCAGCCTAGGACCGCAATCAAATCTCAAGCTTGGCTATTCTTGCCGACTTCTCCCGCTCCGCAGAACTCACTCTGCAAAAAAGAGATATACTCCATTCAACCATCGATCCATTGGAAATTAGCAGTCGACGGATCCATAACAAAAAGGGTTGCGGTCTTGGAATCATGATCACTACCCCGGCAGGCGACATCCTGCAACAAGCAATCAAGTGCGGTTTCAGAGTTACCAACAACGAAGCATAATACGAAGCATTGATCGCTGGGTTATCTCTAGCAAAGGAACTGGGAGCCATGAGATAGAAGTGAAGTCCGACTCTCAATTGATTGTCAACCAGATCCTGGGATCCTATCATGCCCGAGGTCAAGCAATGGCTTCCTACTTACAAAAGGTAAATGATATACGGTCGACATTTGAAGAATTCTCCATCACCCAAGTCCCAAGAAGTGAGAACTCCCAAGCAGATGCATTGGCAACCCTTGGATCGACAATGGAGGGGGACAAACCACGAACAATACCTGTAGTGTATTTGAGCTGGCCAGCAATCTGGAAGGAAGAAACAACTGTTGCAGCGGTCGATTCAGTCGACACTTGGATGACGCCTATAGTCAAGTATTTACAAGAAGGCGTGCTTCCAGAAGACAGAATGCAAGCCAGAAAAGTCCAAAGACAGTCTGCTAGGTTCGTTATGTTCGACGGTCAGCTGCTAAGAAGATCATTCACAGGACCTTACTTGAAATGTCTCACACACGACGAAGCACAACATGTGTTGACAGAACTGCATGAAGGGGAATGTGGGAACCACTCTGGCGGCAGGAGCTTGGCTCTTCGTGCCCATTCGACAGGATATTATTGGCCGACAATGAGGATTGACTCAACTGAATTCACTAAAAAATGTGACAAGTGTCAAAGGTTTTATCCAGTTCCTCATCTCCCACCAGAAAAATTAAATCCCATTATATCTCCATGGCCGTTTATGAAATGGGGAATGGACATAGTAGGAAAAATCCCAACCGCGCCAGGCCAACGTATCTACATGCTAGTGATGACAGATTATTACTCGAAATGGATAGAAGCTGAAGCATTCGCTAGAGTACGCGACAAGGAAGCTCAAACTTTCGTTTGGAAAAATATCATTTGTCGATTCGGCATACCAAGAGAAATTGTGACTGACAACGGCTCTCAATTCATCAGCCACCACTTTCAAGACTTCTGCAGGAACTGGGGCATAAAATTGAACTTCTCAACCCCACGCTTTCCACAAGCGAACGGCCAGGCCGAGTCGTCCAACAAGACGATCCTTAATACTTTGAAGAAGAGGTTGGAGAAGACTAAAGGCGCTTGGGCAGATGAACTTCCAGGAGTGTTGTGGTCATACAGGACGACGGTAAGATCTTCGACAGGCGAAACTCCTTTCGCTTTGGCATTTGGAACGGAAGCAGTAATTCCAACTGAAGAAGTCATCCCGTCACCACGCTACCAATGGCTCAACGAAGAAAATAATCATCGTCTGATGAATTTCAATCTCGACACGATTGATGAGACAATGGACCGAGCTTCCATTCGACTGGCTGCTCATCAACAGAGGATGGCCAGATACTTTGACAAAAACGTCAGGAGTAGGACTTTCAAGGTTGGAGATTGGGTCCTACGGAGAGTGTTTCAGAACACTAAGGAAATTGGAGATGGGAAGTTGGGTCCGAATTGGGAAGGCCCCTACCTCGTCACAAAAGTTGTCGGGAGAGGAGCCTACAAGCTGCAGACCATGGAGGGGACTCCTGTGCGCAACAGTTGGAACACAGTCCATCTTAAGCGATTCATCCGGTAACACTTATGTTTTGTTGTTTGTTTTGTTAGCAAGTTATCCTTTCCAGTATTTTAGCCATTGTTATAAGTATGGAATAAGGAAATTTGTAGAAGTCATTCGACTAATTGCAATAAAAGTTCGTTCATTAAAATATCATTCGATATATACACAAAGTTGATTGTTCAATATTTCGGCTTTTCGCCTTCCTATCCGACCACAGAGAACTTTATACAAAATGTTCAAAATTACATATCAAACCCTTAGATTTCGGAGACACTGGCTGGTCCTTCATCGACAGTCGTTGGAAGAATGGCAGAAACATCTTCTTCAGTCTCGACCACCATCGTCGATTCGGTGCCAATAGCTGCCGGTCCAACACCCTCTCCCTCCTCTAAATGTTTCTCGACCTCTTCCGTTTCGGCTACAGGAAGTGCATCTGGCTCCACCTTGTCCTTCTTCGACTCAACTTCCAGCCCTTTTTCTTCACAATCTTCCTCCGTCGACGAAGAAATACCGGCGGCACGTCTTTCATACTCCCTAATCCATTTCTCCGGCTTCCAGTCTACATGTTTCCCAGCAAGATATTCCCTCATTAAGTCAAATCTATTTTTCATCATGGAATCAATGGCGATATCCTCCATTTGCTCTAACAATAATTCCTTCTCCTTTTTACACTTTCAAAACTTTCTTTATAGCTATCAATTGTTAGCTCTGTCGTTTCCTTTTCCATCTTCAAAGTAGCCTTTACCTCATTCAACTCCTTCTCGAGCCCCTTCTCATTCCTTTGAGAAGCGACCAACCCAGACTTCAGATCTGAAGCTTCTTTCCTCACCGCCGACAACGTCTTCTCCAGCTCTCTGGTCCTCCTCTGACTGGATTCCGCATTCTTCCGCATGAATAGACTACACTCCAGCGCCTGAAAAGGTCGAGTCAGAACCTCATTCGACCCAAAAAAAGTTCTACTCACTTGATAATTCAAAGCAATGGCTTTCTTCATAGCCTCCACCGGACCGATTTGGGCTAACCTAACTTCATCCCCCTCCAGAAGAAGCCCTTCCACGAATGAATCAATGCTTGAAGGATCAGAAATTACAGTCGACTCTCGTGGAACCTTTAAAATGATGTTATCAGAGTCCTCTTCCACTTCGGCGATAGATTTCCTTTTCTTCCCCGCAGAAATCATTTCGGTCGACTTCGCCTTGTCTGCGACACCCTGACTTGAAACAACTTCCATTTGCTGAAGACCAGTTTCTTTCTCGACTTCTGTTTCTTTCTTCTTCAACTTCCTTGACTTCTTCCGGCTCTTCATTTCGTCGAGCGAAGCTACAGTAAATGGTCCAGTCATCATTTCCTCTGCGCATAAAAATTCTTCAGGTTTTAGGGGCTCTCGATATCTAGACTCTCCATATAACTTTCGACACGACCATCTACAATTTATCACGGGCAAAATGTCGTTACAAAAGGCCAGAATTTTACCTTCTCATTCTCGTTGATATATTTCCTTCCACAACGGAGTTGCCCTTAATCTCTTCTCCACTAAGATGGTCCTGTAAAATCTTTCCTCGGCCGACAATGATAGGATTGCTTTGGTGTTGGAGATTGTACGTGCGGTCGTAACGAATGTCTTATTTCGTAGAGGATCTGCAGCAACAAGCACATGGTTATTAGAATTCGTAAGCAAGATTCAAGGATTAAAATTTAGAGAAAAGAACGCTACTCACTCGACAGACACCAAAATTCTGGGATGCGACCAGCCCCGGTCGATCCAAATATACCCTCACCCTTCGCAAAGAAGTAATCGGACTGCCAATTTCCCCTATCATTAGTCGGCAATCCAGTAACTAAATGCGTCTTCCTCTGACGGAGGATCAGAGTATACCTTCCCTTCTCCTTCAAATGCTCTTTTAAGTAGTACGTCGCTAGAACATCCTTAACCTCAAAAAGCACTCCCAACTCAAAAGACATACATTCAATCGACAATAGTATCCTCCATGCATTCGGCATCAGCTGTGAAGGAGCAACTTCAAAATGGTCCAAAACCTCCCAAACCAGTCTCGGAATAGGGAACCTCAACCCCACAAAGAATGGGCGTACGTAGAATCTCATCCACCCCGGAACTTTGTAATCGATTCTTTCATTCGACGAAGGTACCCGTAGTTCCAGAGAATCGGGAAACCTATACACACACCTGAGTTCCCTCAACATTTTCCCAGTCATTCGACTAGCAGGATTTTTAGACAATAAGTTAGTGGGTACACTTGTACTAGGAAAGTCACTCGGCTCCCCGACAACGGGTATAGACCTTAGTGGTATGGCCTCGGTAGGGATCTCTTGAGAAGGCCTAGCCAAGGTGACTACGCCATCCTTGATCAACTCTTGGTACGACCATTCTTTGTATACTTCGTCCTCCTTAGTCTCACTAGAAGAAGATCTGACATAACTATCAATCTTGGCACCTAAGCTGCCTAAGGATTCTCCACTCGACATCTTCCAAACAACAAGCATGTAAACAACTAAACTCCCTAGTAACCTACTTCCTAAAGATCAAAATCCACAAACACGATTTGGAAAATATTCCCACAAACCCAAAGATCAAACAACCAATTTTACCTAAGAACAGCTTGAAGCTACACTATGAATGTTTAAAGAAATTGAAGAACAAGAGGAAGTTTTGAAGAATACCTTGAAACACTTGAGAGCTCTCCTTACTCGGCTTCCGAATAAAGCAAAATGAAGTACCCAAAGCTCTTTTATACACACTACTTAAATTGGCGCCAAAATTCCCGCCAAAAACTCCTCGAGATCCACACTAGGGTTGCAATTAATGACTGGATAGAGACTTGGGAATAACCCAAATGTCGAATGAGGAATAGAATTATGGAATTCACTCATTACATACGACATGTCGAGTGAAATTACTCCTGAACCATCACCTGGTTCAGTCGACTGGGGACATCCCCCTGATGACTCATGTCGAGTCAAATAGAATTATGGAATTCACTCATTACATACGACATGTCGAGTGAAATTACTCCTGAACCATCACCTGGTTCAGTCGACTGGGGACATCCCCCTGATGACTCATGTCGAGTCAAATAGAATTATGGAATTCACTCATTACATACGACATGTCGAGTGAAATTACTCCTGAACCATTGCCTGGTTCAGTCGACTGGGGACATCCCCCTGATGACTCATGACGAGTCAAATAGAATTATGGAATTCACTCGTTACAAACGACATGTCGAGTGAAATTACTCATGAACCATCACATGGTTCAGTCGACTAGGGACATCCCCCTGATGACTCATGTCGAGTCAAATAGATTATGGAATTCACTCATTACATACGACATGTCGAGTGAAATTACTCCTGAACCATTGTCTGGTTCAGTCGACTGGGGACATCCCCCTGATGACTCGTGACGAGTCAAATAGAATTATGGAATTCACTCGTTACAAACGACATGTCGAGTGAAATTACTCATGAACCATCACTTGGTTCAGTCGACTGGGGACATCCCCCTGATGACTCATGTCGAGTCAAATAGAATTATGGAATTCACTCGTTACATACGACATGTCGAGTGAAATTACTCCTGAACCATTGCCTGGTTCAGTCGACTGGGGACATCCCCCTGATGACTCATGACGAGTCAAATAGAATTATGGAATTCACTCGTTACATACGACATGTCGAGTGAAATTACTCATGAACCATTGTCTGGTTCAGTCGACTGGGGACATCCCCCTGATGACTCATGTCGAGTCAAATAGAATTATGGAATTCACTCGTTACAAACGACATGTCGAGTGAAATTACTCCTGAACCATTGTCTGGTTCAGTCGACTGGGGACATCCCCCTGATGACTCGTGACGAGTCAAATAGAATTATGGATTTCACTCGTTACAAACGACATGTCGAGTGAAATTACTCCTGAACCATCACCTGGTTCAGTCGACTGGGGACATCCCCCTGTTAACTCATGTTGAGTCAAATAGAGTTATGGAATTCACTCATTACATACGACATGTCGTGTGAAATTAATCTTGAACCATTGACCGGCGTAAACACACACTATAACGCAAGCGTACGTATCGTTCAAGTAGTATAAAAGTATCGATCCCCGAGGACTTAAACCTTTTTGTATCAATTTATTGGGCCAATGATTACCAGTATCTAACAGGTTGTTTGATTGATTTGAAAAGGTGACGATTCTAAATTTAAAGGCAGTAACTAAATTGGTTGAAAAGATATTTTGAGAAAATTCAATATTAAAACTATCTAGGGTTGTGATTTATTCCAATATTATTTAAAGATGAAGTTGTTATCTTTATAATTGGGTAAATATTGATTTATTAACCTGGAACACTAAATTATGTAAAAGCCTCTTCCGATGGTCAATTACAATATCCATTTAACTTAATTAAACCATATGTCTATGTCAATCAAATTAACTGGATTCATTAATATTAAGTTCCAATTATGGCTACCCCCGCCCAACAGGTATATTCCTATCCTGTAAGGAAATCTATTAAAGGTTATCTATCCTCAAGGAAGATCGTGGGTTATTGAGTCTGAGGTCTTAAACCTAAAATCCCTATGTCTAGTTCATTTTAAGTTTACCTTATCAATTTTATTAGTGGCCAATTAATAAAAAGCATTAAGATTAAGACTCAATAAATAAATCTTTATATTACCCAAATTATAATTTAACCCTTATAAACCGGTGATACTGGATTTCATCACAACCCTAGATTACTAACTTAGTTATGACACATAGCTAGGGCTATTAAAAACTTAAAAGACATAAAATGAAAATGTTGAAAAGTAATTGCGGTGAATGAAAATGCTAAAAAGTAATTACAAATGAAATAAA